>ML799990.1:0-11316 GCA_009831015.1 Picea engelmannii | reverse complement strand
AGGTAGTAAAAACATCCTGTCATATAACTCAAAGCATCATAATGAAAGAAAAGTTTTATCATCATATAAATCCAGATCACTTGCGAGCAAGTGTCCTCAAAGAATAAGTTAGGTAAGTGCGCCAGAGCGGGATGTTACACTATCTCATAAGCATATTCTAGTAGGTGGAACCTTATGGTAATCCTTATCACCTTTATTTTTCTCACTTTATTACTTGTACATGGTGATATATCTATTATAACTCTTATTGGGTACCTCCCTAGGTATCTCATATTACCTCCTAGGTATACTACATTTCATCCCCCTTCTCATGTTTCATCCTTGAAACATGGGAACAAACCATACAATATGATTGACTAAGCAATGTAGTCAACTGATACCAAGTATGAGAATCCATCCATCCTAATGGAATATTTACATGATGTCCAACTGCTCCCTTTCCAACTTGATCTTGATTCTTTTCAAGCCTTTGATTCTATCGGGGTGTTTCTCTACACTGATGTCATTCTGCAGTGTTGGTATTCACCTATGTACCTCTAGATTGGTTTCCTTTTTGTTGCCATGTTGGTACATAATAATTATTTTGATGTTGATGCCACTGCCTTGATGAATGTTATTTATCTTTGTGCCATGGATGGAAATATACAACAACTTGAGAAATTGATTCTTCTTTATCCAACTCTACAACATGGTCTTCTCTTCCTTTCATTCATTGAGCTCCTTGGATTATTGTTTCTTATGTTCTTCCTAGGGCTTCCCTTCTATATCCTCAACTTTGATTCAACTTCATACACTGCAATAACTTCTTTAGTTTCCCCCATGGGTCCTTCTTTCTTATTAAGGGAAATATCCTGCAATGTAATTTTCTTTTTCTTACACCAAAGTTTCATAAACGTTTTTCTACATTAGTATTAATTGTATTAATTGTTTCCATCTTAGGATATCCAAGAATAACATCCACATCATTCATATCGATGGCACAAAAATCAAAATGCAACCCATTTATCCATAATGAGCTTCAAATCTTTAAAAAAATGAACATTTTCACCCTCAACCTACGTGCTTTGAATATTCTTTCCAGGAACTTGCAATCTATTAACCAACTAAACATTGATAACATTTTGTTGGCAACTAGGGTTAGTAGAAACAATAACCTTCTCTTATTGATTGCATCCTTGAACATGTAGCATGGAGTTTCCACATGCAAAAAAAACCCTTGGTGCTCTCAATATACTTTTCTCCAATATGATACCATCGATCTAAAAGTACTTTTTCAATTGCTTCATTGGAAAGTGCCATCATCTTGGTAGATTCCAATGATTGCCACCATATCTTAGCATCATTTTCAAAAACATAGTGTAGACAAAATTTCCACCTCTCTCTCCATATTGATTTGTACATTTGTATATATTCTTCAATATGAGGGCCATCATCTTTTCCAGTAAAAGACATCTTGCTTGGAAGAAATCTTCAATAAAAACTAGGGTTTATAAAAATAGCTTACTTTTCAATGGAGCTTCTTGAGGATATTGTGGACATATTTATTTGATTGGGTATTATGACCCCAATTATTAAATTTCATAGTCTATATGCATCTAATGAAGCTATTTTTACTGAAATATGAGCATTCTAGCCAAACATATTTGATCTACAAATCATGTGGTAGTCTACAGAAAAACCCTAGAAATTATTGATTTTAAAATGATGATAACTTCACTTCATGGACTCTATTTCAGACGATTGTTTTTTTGAAATTAGGTAATTTTCTGAAAGGAATTTAAATTTCCAATTAGTTTCAGTAAAAATAAAATCCATAAAGTTTCATAATTTAATTCGAAGTGTGTCGCCCCCTTTTTTCATTGAAAAAAAAATGCAAAATGAAAAAAAAAACTTCCTTCTTTGGCCAAAGAAAGAGATCTGATACCAAATGTTATGTTCTCATATCTGAATATAGAATCTAAAATATAAATCATTAACTTCAATAAGAAGCCCAAATCATTCACAAAAAATTCTCACACAAGAATGAAATAAAACCCTTGCGGTAGAGTAACACCTTATATTATTTCTTATGGAAGGAATGCACTCCCAAGAAATACTTTTTTGCTACAATAAAAATATTCTTCACTCTTCTCTAATACATTGCTTACACTTCTTTATACATCACTCTCTATCTCCTAAGAACATTCTAGAGAAGGAATATTCTAGTAGGTGGAATATGTTATGTTCACATATCTAACTATAGAATCTAGAAGAGAAATATTTAACTTCAATAAGAAACCCAAATCATTCACATACAATAATCACACAAGAATGAGATAAAACCCTTGAGGTAGGTTAATACCTTATATTATTCCTTATGGAAGGAATGCACTCTGAATCAATACTTTCTTGCTACAATAATAATATTCTTCACTACACTCCAATATATTACTTACACTTCTTTATACGTCACTCTATATCTCTTGTGGACATTCTAGAGAAAGAATATTCTAGCAAGTGGAACCTTTTAGTAAGTTTTTTCACATTTATTGTGTTCAAACTATTACATGTACATGGTCATATATCTATTATTACTCTCATTGGGTACCTCACTAGGTACCCCATATATGTTCCTAGATCTTAATATAGAATCTAGAACATAAATCATCAACTTCAATTAAAGACCCAAAACATTCACATAAAATAATCACACAAGAATGAGATAAAACCCTTGAGGTAGGGTAACACCTTTTATTATTCCTTATGGAAGGAATGCACTCCCAAGAAATATTTTCTTGTTACAATAACAATATTCTTCACTCTTCTCCAATACACTACATACACTTATTTATATAGAACTCTCTATCTCCTAGGAACATTCTAGAGAAGGAATATTCTAGTAGGTGGAACCTTCTAGTAAGCTTGCTCACCTTTATTGTGTTCACACTATTACATGTACATGGTCATATATCTATTATTACTCTCACTGGGTACCTCCCTCGGCACCCCATATTACCCCCTAGATATACTACATTAATATTTGATGAAGTGAAAGAGTGGCATTGGAAAGAAGATGTAAACCAAGAAAATACATCAATTTTAGAAGTAGGTTCATTAAAAGATGGCATCTCTGATCTTTCCATATACTTTATGAAAAACTCAAGTTCCAATGGTAATCAAGTTTCATATTCAAAACCTTATTCATCAAGTTCTAAGGAAATTCCAATTTCAAGGCCATGTCCTCCAAGAAATTTAAAGACCACCAAAGAATTTATCAAAAAATGAACAATAGAGATAATGTTGTTAATTTTGCTCTAGTTTCTCAGCTTCAATTTGAACCAAGTATTTATGAAGATGTAGCAAATCATATAGTTTGGCATGAATTAATGTATACATAAATGAAACATGGGAACTAGTTAATATTCCTCGAGGCAAGGATGTTAGAGAAGTAACATAGGTCTACAAAATGAAGTATAAGGTGGATGAATTAGTGTAAAGGCACAAGGAAAGATTGGTAGAAAAAGGATACTCACAACAACCATGTATATATTACAATGATTTTTTCTCTCATAGCAAGATTATATATTCTAAGGATTATTTTGGCATTAGTAGATCAATTTAGATGGAAATATTTTCAATTAGATGTAAAATAAACATTTTTGAATGGTGTCTTGGATGAGGAGGTGTTTGTGAAGAATCCCCCAAGTTATGAAATTACAGGTCAAGAATGCAAGGTTTACAAATTGAAGAAGACTCTATATGGAATTAAGAAAGCTCCAAGGGCCTAGTATGAAAGAATGAATATCTTCATAAAAATGGCTTCAAAATAAGTGCACAAGAGCCAACTCTGTAAGTGAATCCCATGAGTAAGAATGAGTTGTTGATTGTATGCTTATATGTAGATGACTACATGTATACTGGAACTAGCAAATTTTTTATGGATCAATTTAGGTCTACAATGAAAAATGAGTTTGAGATATTAAATTTGTGGTTAATGAATTATTTCATTGACATGGAAGTAAGTCAATTAAATGATGAAATTTTTATTTCAAAAAAAAATATGTAGTATATTTATTTGATAAATTTAAATGACAAATTATAAGGAAATTAACAAAATTATGATCTTAGGTAAGAATTTAGTTAAGGATGATGACAGCAAGAAAGTTGATCCTACAGTTTATAAGAGGTTAGTGGGTAATCTTATATACATTACCACCACTAAATATTATACAATGTATATTGCGAGTTTGGTTTTGAGGTTTATGCAAGATCTAAACAAGACGAATTCCCATGTAACTAAAATATTATATAGATATGCCAATCCCATGTAACTAAAATATTATATAGATATGCCAACATTTTTGGTATTTTTTTTGTTAAATCTCTATGCTTTTGTTGGTTGCCCCACCAAAATCCATTATATAATATTAAATTTTAATTACAATTAATAAAATATGTTATTAATTATTAATATTAATAATTAGTTTTTTTTAATATTTATAAATTATGAATTTTTAAACCTTGAACTTTAATTTTTCTATGTTATTAACCACTAATATTAATAATTAGTTTTTTTAATATTTATAAATAATTAATTTTTAAACTTAGAACTTCAATTTTTCTTCACTGTCTCCTTTCATGTTAATGTATTTTGAGTTTTATGTTTTATCCGTTCCAATGGTTCTTAGGTTTTAGTATTTCTATGTGGTTGACGCCTTTAGTTTCTAGGATTTGTCTCTACCTTTTATATATTAATTTATCTCAAGTACCCTTTTCTCTAATTGGCTTAATGGCTTGATGATGGATTTGATTTTTTATTCGAAATGTTATATGAAAAATGAAAGCTATGGATGTTTAAAAAAAAACTCTAAAAAATATTATTATTATTATTTGGTGTGTGTGAGAAAGTGTGTTTATTACATATTTTTTTAGATATAAGTTTTCAATTTACTAGTTTATATTGTTTTGTATTTTATAGTTTTTTTATTACATTTATTAATAGAATTTGGATTTTATTGTATTATTATGATATTTACAATATATATGTGTTTCTATTTCTATTTATACCTTTATGTCATTCTCCATATAATCCAAATCAATATATTCCAAATAAAGTCACATACATTTAAGGATGGTTTTTTTTGGGCAAGTCATAGTGGAGTGAATTTAAGAAAAGGAACTTAGATGTGCAACTCAAACCAAGGAATTAGCCTTAGACCTTTACAGTTTCAACGAGATATTAAGTATATATTATAGGTCCAATCCTTATGGGCCTCATATAATCTTGAATAGAAATGAAACATTCATATAAGGAAGATAATGTGGGATGGGGGTTTTGGTTAAGAGAAGGAACATAATATTACCTATATATTATAAGTCCAATCCTTATGGGCCTCATATAATCTTGAATAGCAATGAAATATTCATATAAGGAAGTTAATGTGGGATGGGGATTTTGGTTAAGAGAAGGAACATAAGTGTACCTTATACAAAATAAATGTGTAAAGAATGGATCACAACACTTTGTTGTGTTAATGCTTGTGGTTAGAGAATACAATGATTTTACCTATTTAAAAGTACAACTAGACAACTATAATTCTTGATGTGAACAAAGAAGATGTATGGTAGCTCAACCACATCTATGGACGACCAAAGATTTGTTCTTGAATTGGGTTGATCACTTTGCAAACTAGGTGGAGTTCTTTAACAATTTGTTTCCTTTTCATTTCTTTGGACGTAGAAGCCATGTGGCCACATACCATCCAAGGTGATAAATTGAGCTTCACCATTCAAGAGTTATATAAAAAATGATCATTTGATGTGGAAGGAAATAAATCCCATGTTTGAAATAAAAATGTTTGTATCTATTGAGTTGGGTAGCAAAGAGATAAAAAGGAAGTTGCAATAGAAAACATAATGTTGGACTCTAGAAGAAGCACCTACTATGAAGAACATGTTGAGAGTAGAAAATGTGGACAAGTGCAACAATTGTATTTCAGAAAAATAGACTTTCAAGTAGAATCCCAAGTTAATGAAACACAACAATATGAGCATAATAAGGAGCGTCTCATAATGCACGTGTGATTTATCCCACCAAATTAGGTAAAGGATGATGTCATGAATCTTGGGGTGAATCTTGATCCCAACCATGAAGATGAGAATCTTTTCATGCCATCCTCTCTACCTACACTTCATCCCAATAAGGTGGTGCATTATTTCATAGATTTTTTAGAGTGGGAAGTGGAAGAGGATGTTGTGGGGACAAATAAGGACCTTGGAAAGGAAATCAATAAATATTTAACTTTTAGTCAAGTAAGAGATGCTCAATATTAAGGAGGTGGATAGCTTTCCAATTCCTTAAGACTACTAGCTTCAAAGGATAGAAGAGAAACTAAGGACTGAAGTTGATAGACCAGTTCCATTTAATAGTCACTCACAATAATTTCTCCAATATAATCTTGTTTAAAAAAATAGATTAAAAAATTGATAAATAGAAAGAAAGAAATAATAAATAACATGAACACATAAAATACTCCAAAAGAAAGAAAATATATATATATATATATATATATATATATATATATATATATATATATATAAAAAGAAAACCTTGAACAGATTTAGAATCTCCACAAAAGAATTTGTAGAAAAAAATCAAAGAAAAAAGAGCAAGAACACATTTAAAAAGAGTGTGACATTTCTTTAACTTATCATTACATTTTGCTTTAATGTTCCAAAAACCCACAACATTTTTCTTCACTAGTGACACTTGAACGTTGTGGATTTCCCACTAAAATTATAGAGTTGTGATCCAAGTTGAATATAGAAAGGTAAATACTAATTATTTACATTTTTATATACTTTTATATGCAAAATACAACAACTTCATAAAATTAAGAACACATTTAAAAAGAGTGACATGTTTTTAGCTTATCATTACATTTTGCTTTAATGTTCTAAAAACCCACAACATCTTTCTTCATTAGTCACACTTGAACTTACAGTTTTAGTTTTACATATCATTAATTTCCTCCCCCAACACACAGGTAAAGTCTAAGGAGATATACATACCCTCGCTTCTCTGGATTTGAACTTGTGACCTCTTATGAGGAAACACATGTTCTTAACCATTAAACGCACTAAGAGTGTATCTTAACCATTAAGTCCACTCAAACTCTACTACATATTTATAAAATATTAAAATTCCAAATGCAAAAAAAAAACTCTAGAGTAAAAAACCTTAGATTACTTAATTAAAAAAAAACACGAAATAAGTGAAAAATAACTATCAGACATCTAACCCGTAATCGCAATGACCCGATTGCAAAAGAAGCTCTACCGACTGTGTTGTTGCGTTCCTTTCCCCCTTAAAGTAGGTGACCTAGTGCCTTGCGTTTCCGAAGGAAGTAGGTATCGTTACCAAGACGTGATGGGCCCTAAATGTAATAAAGGTGAGCAATTGATGAGTGCTCTTCCATGAGTGAAAGACGTTACCAATAAAGACCAAACCAAAGTCGAGTGGAATTAATATATAGAAATTGAGAGTTAAAATTTTTCAAACTTTTTTGTTGTTCAACATATCACATAATCAACAAACCTTTCCACAAATTGGTTTTTCATTAGCAAAGTTTTAAAATAATTTTGTAAAGAATATTTCTTTGTGATATTGAAAAGTGGAAGTATAAATTAAAAATATATATAATTTAAGTTTTTTTTTTTAATTTTATAAATAAATATTTATTATAATAAAAAAACTATTTTTTTTATTTTTTAAAGTTATTTTGTTTTCAAAATAATTTTTATCTTCTATCAAAAATTATATTTTAACTCTTCAAATTTAATTCCATCCCATATTGAGAATGTGCATTTTATATTATGAAAAATCCCTTTGTTGCATTTCAATAAATAATATGATGTAATGTTTTTTTTATTATAATGGATTTGTTAAGATTTTATTATTAAATGAGAAAAGCATTTTAAATATTTTGTTTGAAGGTACATCTTATGTTATGAAATGCTTTTTAAATAGTGTGTTTGAATGTACATCTTATATTATGAAAAATCTATTTGTTGCATTTTACATTATTAGTGAATAATATGATGTAATGTTTTTTTACTATAATGGATTTGTTAAGATTTCATTATTAATTATTAATTGAGAAATTCATTTTAAATTTTAAATACTTTGTTTGAATGATTTATATTTTAATTATTTATTTGAATTTCTTACATTTTAATTATCCATTTAGGTTTTATTTTATAATCTTATTTTATGGTGAAAATATTAATAAATAATGTAATGTTTAATACTTTCTTAATAAATTCTTATATTGTTTAATAGATATTCATTTTTTTAATCTTTTAATATTTATTTTTTTAAGTTTGAATGGATCTCGTGGTTAAAAAGTACAGTATTTTATTGGACCTAATAATTAAGAATATATGTTTTTCATCCTTTTAATATTTAATACAAATTTTTTTATTAAATTTAAATTTTAAATTATTCAATAAATAAATATATATATATATATATATATATATATATATATATATATATATATATATATAATTCTTAATTTAATTAAATTTTCTCAAACATTCCGTGTTTAACTTTGCTCTGCATCTTTATTTGTTTTAAAATTATTATTTTATTATTAGTTATATTATGTTTTAACCCTATGCCCTCCCAAAAATATCATGCACTCGTCTAAATGCAAAGCATGTTAACATTTTTATGAAGAAATTACGCAGTGCATGAGACACCAATAAAAACTTCAATATTAAGTTTAGTTTTGTGTTGTTGTTCGTCTTTTCCAACTTGGAAGACCATAAAAGCAAACACATTGAGAGAAGCGTGTTGCTAGAGAACGGTCACATTGAATAAGAAAGTCATCGTTATTTTATGTTTTCCCTTTTAGAGGGGTTATCTATATGCTTAAATTGGTAATTGGTAATGGTTTATCGTAGATTATTAATTAAAAATATAATGAAGCATCACATTATTTGGACCGTTTTTTTTTATTATTCAAAAATTTTATTTTAAATTATTAAATAATTATTTATAAAATATATTTAATTTATATTGATTTTAATTTATAGTGTTAATGATGATTAAAGTTTTAAGAGAAGCCTTTCAAGATCGTCATTGTTTTGATGACTTAAGAGGTTAAGAAGGTTAGTATTGTGACATATATTTTGAAATTGTGATCTAATTTGAGTATAAAGAGGACGCTCTAGGAGAAAGTGATTTTCATCTTCAATTCTCTTAGTGTCACAAAGATGACATATTTTTTCATCCCACATTGTTTTGGGAATTGTCCAATGCCCAGTTTCACTATGCAACTTGTGGGAGTTGGTTTGAATTTTAACAATGTTTTTTCTTCTTTGCACTATTCAAAATTAAGAGACATTGTTTATCTTATAGGTTAGGGTTGACCACCTCCTTGTAACATTTTAATTTCCTTTTATCCTCTAATTATTTATGGCACTACTTATTATTCTTAAATTTAGATTTGATAATATTTTTAATATTAGATCAGTATTTTGCATAATATCATCTTCATGTATTTCCCAATGATTTAGCCAAGATTTGACATCTTTATACCATCTCCACTTAAGTAGCTATTCATTGTTCAATATACAAAAATGCAAATTAAAAATGAATAAAAGAAAACTCAAACTTCATTGCAAAAGTTCAAAATACAGTTCAATATATAAAAATGCAAATTGAAAATGAAAAAAAAAAAAAACTCAAACTACATTGCAAAAGTCTGGATAAAGGGAATTGTATTCCTTTGTCATGTCTCAAAATGTGTCAAATAATTCAAAACATATAAATTATTTGGCATATGCCAATAAGATGGTAAAAGATGGATTGCTTCTTTCTATTTATGAGTAACTTTAAAAAATTGCAATTCAAACAAGCCACATGTGGAAATGTCCCTACAAGATACTAAGGTTTTGTAAAATTGACGAAGTCTATGGTACAGAATTGACACTCATACTTTCGATTGTAAAAACCTGAATTGCTATCCTTCTCATGATCATGGGTCAACTCTGATCGATTCTATTACCTTCAGCTTACTCGTAGTCGTGTTGGTTGTGACCATGTGATCGTCTCTAATAGCTCTTCCATTGTCCCATAACCACCTACAATCGGTAATAGATTGAAACACCACTACCTTATTAACAATTGTTTGTGATTAAACCAGGACTAATATGAAGTTCAAGAATCTTAGATGGAATTGGTAACATTCCACTTGTGTTGTATATTAAAACACACACCTGGCAATGAAAGCATCTGCTTGACGTGGAATGTATCCCTTGCTCTCATGCATGTCTGCCATCATCAACTGCCTTCCCAGGTATCTGTGTCAAAAACAGACCACTGGATGGCACTTGAGGTGAGATCCACATGAAATATGAATCACAAACATAAACGCAACCTTCAAAAATCATGTGCCAAACTTGCTGTACGTGTATCAATACTTATAAACTTACTTATAAAGTTTTGCAGCAAATTCCTCACCATATATTTGCAATAAGTGTCACCATATATTTGCAATAAGTGGGTTCTTTATATGTTGAATGTATACAAGACAGAGTGTATATTTTTAGTAGTTCTCCAAAATCAATGGGTCAGATTTATTATTCATAACTTTCTTGCATTTATCAAGGCATCCGTTAACATGTTTACTTTTTAACATTTACCTAATCACATTAAAAAATTACTGTAAGGATATGTAAATGCCACGTTTAAATGATTAAGTAGGATTAAACCGTGCAGCCAAATCATATTACCACAGACGGATTATGGATTACCACATACGTTTTATATTGGGGACATGGATTTTCAGCCGATACCTTTCTACGTTTTCAGCTACAAGTTAGCGGCTGTGCTAGTATACTATTCATGTTACAGACTGAATGGATATAAAATAAAAGGTTGATATGAAGAAATCCCATTCGCATCTCTATGTGGGCATAACCAGTGTCCATGGACGTTTTGCAAATGCTGCCTTACTTTCTTTCTGAACTCCTAGTTGAACATTGGGGTTAGATTTTTAAGATGTTGGGCCTGGTAGTAATAGTATCTAATAGTATCTAATAAGTATCTCTGTGAATATTATTAAACATAATACCGGAATAATTAGTAAGAGAAAGCTGCAATTCTTGGCCATCGTTGAATATCCTGGCGTTGTTATCGCCCCATGTTACATCGATATCATTGTAGAAGTCCGCCTAAACTCTGGGTGATATAGCTGTGCAAATAATAACAATCAGAATGAAATGGACATATCCTGTTAAATTAAGAGAGCTGGAAATCTCCATGGATGC
>ML799989.1:115647-126879 GCA_009831015.1 Picea engelmannii | reverse complement strand
TAAGTTAAAATTTATAAATAAAATTAGTGTGGTGAAAAATAGTAATGACTAGATTTTAATTTTAATTTAATAACAATTTGATAGATGTATTTTGGTGAGAATATAAAATTAACTTTAAATTTATTAATAAAATCAATAATAAATCGAAGTGATTTATTTTTTATTTTCCAATAATTTAATATTAGAAAAAAATCACTATGATTCACATTTTCATAAAATAAAGAGAAGATCGAATCAAAATTCAAAATTACCTTATACTACTACACCTACTAGTATATATTTTGATAAAAAAAACCTAAAACAAATTTAGATTTAAACAACACAGTTTTTTGTTACACTCAAAATCAATTACAACAAGGAAACATAATCAATTACAACAAGGAAGCATGTGCAATTAATATATATTTTGATAAAAAACCTAAAACTAACTTAGATTTACACAACACACTTTTTTGTTATACTCAAAATCAATTACAACAACAAGGGATCTTTGAAATTTATACTATATTAAGAAAATGTTTACAAAACGTTGACTTTCGAAAACAAAATTAATTACAACAAGCAGACAAGAGACATAAATTAAACTTGACGCTCTGTCTTTTCAACTCTATAGATTTGAAATGACAAGTTCTTATCGGGTTAGGATTGACTTCTTAATCAAATATAATGATGATGAGGTAGGGATTGGCTTCTATCCATCAATTATTGTATATATATACCCCAATCAAATATAATTTTGAATCATTATATTACCTAAATGAAATATCATTGAGGTGATGAGTGATGGCCACAACTCTATTCCTACAAAGGGTTTTAGTAAGAATGGTAATGGTGGATTATAATTATAGATTTACATTAAAAATTAATTTTACATATTAATATTAATATTGTTTATAAACAATATTTTTTTTGTGTGTGATTTTAATTTAAAAAGATAAAAAATAAAAATTCTAAAAGATAAGAAAACTAACCAATCTATATATTAATATAGTTTTTCTAATTTCCTTTTATTCTAAAAAATTAAAAAAATGTAAAAATAAATAAATAAATAAAAATTATACAAAATAAAATATAAGCTTTTAAATTCCCTTATATCTTAAAAAATATATATAAACTAAATAAGAAAGAGCTATACAAGATAAGAGACTCAACAAATCTATATATAAATATGTTCCCTTTAATTCACCTATATCCTGAAAAATTAAAAAAATGTAAGAATAAATAAGGGAGAGTTATAAAAGTAAAAATGAGTCAAAGTAAAAATATAAACAATAGTTTCCACCTAATTTTATTAATAATAAAGGATAAGATTTGAATTTTGATGTCACGGCCATATCCATTCGTAGGGATATGGTTTTCTGTATACGTCATAGTGTTTTCCACCTAAGCGAAATATGGCCAATAACTAGCCTTTTATTTTGAAAAAAAACGGATCCCAAGCCGCTTCAGTTAGAGGAAGACATATGGGGAATAGAGCGGGAGGCCCACAAAGGGGAGTGTAAGAGCTGAAAATTAGAAACTTAATAATTATAAGTGAGAGAGATTTAATCTATAATTATCAACTCATCTAAAAGGATGAGGAAAACTTTGTGCCTTACATTGAAGAGGATGTTTTTTTTAGCATTTTAATGGAAGATGGATAAAAAATTATAGGACAATTTGTTGCGGTTTAGGTCAAGTAGTTCTAGACCATTGCTTTATCCATTGAAAAGATCTATTCAAATATCACAACCACTCCTACCCATCTCTTATTACCTTCGGGGATTTTCATTTCCTTGAACTAAGAACGTGTAATTCAATCAAAATTTAGAATTATTCTAAAACTTATTTGATTTGATTTCATTAATATGAATATAAATATAATAAATTCTAAATATTTTTTTAATATTTTTTTATTTATAACTAAAACATAGAAATATTGTAAAATATATTTGATTTGATTTCATTAATATTAATAATAATATTAATATAAATATATATATATTTTTTAATATTTATTTTTATTTATATAATTCAATCATATAAATACTCTAAAATATATTTGATTTGATTTCATTAATATGAATATAAATATAAATATAATAAATATAAAAATACTAAATATTTTTTTTTTAATATTTTTTCTATTTATATGACATTACCACGAACACACTTCCAATTGAATATTTTTTAATTAACAATTTTAAAAATATTTTGAGCTCAAATCTCATGAGGTACAAAAGGATAAATGTTGTAAAGAGATATAAAGAGGGTAATCAAGGGTCCTAAATACCTTAAATAATATTACTAATGTTTATTTATCTACTATTCAAGAGTCCTAAATATCCCAAATAACATTATTAATGTTTACTTATGTAATTCATAGGTTTTTCATTTATTCATATAAAAAACATTAAATTGAATTAAAAGGGTGGATATACTAACCAATTTAATATATATGAAAATGTTAGAATTTTTTTTATTCAGATCTCATTTGTGTTCTAAATTATTTCATTTGATTAGATATAGAACCTTAAAATTCAATAAGAAACATGGAAATAGATTAGAAACATGGAAACCAAACTCCGATGGACGCTTTCCCATTGGGACTTTCCCGATAATGTCGATGGTTGCCCCACGTCCTTCCAGAGGGACGGTCCCGATTCTGTCGGGATTTCGAGACTTTGGATGTCCCGTGTCCTTCAACCTTAGGAATTCTGATTTCTCAATTTCCCGATATTGTGCCACCTGTCCTCCACTAGCTCCAACTGTGGCCCATATAACTCTCCCGTCGGGATTTTGCGGATCGTGATTCCACAATGTCTATGTATCTCGTCTTCAAAACCCCCGATATGCCGAACCCCGACTCTTCTGGTTCTCCTGACACACGTCCTCACTATGAACTGTTTGGATCTTGTTGGGATATCGTGTCTCGCAATATCGCAATTCTCTTTGCAACAACTTGGAGCTTTGACTCGCGAATCCCCGATACACGATACTACGTGTAGATCCGTAATCTCCTTGCACCTCCGCAAGATCCAATGGCCCTCGAAATTTCGCGAAATCTCCTCAGAGGATTTCAGTCGTCCGTTCTTCCTTATGAATTTCTACGAAATGAACAAAATGCTTCCCCACTTCTCTTGTGCACTCCTTCCTCGAATAGAAGGCCTACTCGTCCTGAGCTTTTCCACGACTTCATTCTTCTCAAAGAAACTCTTTGCTCGCACTCCTTGTGGCAACTCTTCAACCTCGCCTAAGTGTTGAATTCACTTGACTCTGCGCACACCTACAACAACACTCGTTTAACACTTCACTCAGGTTCGCAACCCTGAGGCTTCCCCTTGGCCTGCACACTCCTTGCACGACACTGTGTCCAGCTACACCTTCGAAGGAAATGAGAACAAAGCTATCTCTAATTGAGCCCTTTTGTGAACGCACTCCTTACGGACAACTTCAACTGCACTCCTTGCAGGAATTCTCTGGCTCAAATAGAGAAACAATTGAATCTCATTCACTCTTCCGCTCAGACTTCAATTCATACATGAAATCACCCACATAGCATACAAAAGAAAATGCATTACAGGAAGCAAATATGCATGAGCATAACATCAATACACAGAGAAATAACACAAACCATGAAGTTGAATCAAAGCTTTCTTCTATTAATTCAAATGTCTGTACATGGGTGTTCTTCATACAATTCTCTGTATGCTCTTGCTCTCCTGGATTGATAATGTTACAAAATACAAGGAAGGTGTCTATATCCGGTTTCCCTCTTGGACTCTAAAGCTATCAAATCTAAAATTAAAATTCCTATCTACCATCATTAACTAAATTAAATGCCATCTATCTACTAAAGGATGAGAGCCATATGCTCAAGGTCCAATACAATAAACAAGTGTGTCATTTCTTAAATGATTCATTTAAGATTTGCGCAACAGTCCCAAAGCATTTTCAAAATTTGTGTTGGCTTTTCCAGCTGGTTTCCTCTTGATGTGCTGGCTCGCTTGATAAGTTGGCGATGCTCCTACATCATACTCCCTGGCTTGAAAATTTTCATGGGCTCCTATCCATGAGCTCCTGCACGGTATGTCCATGCTTTTGTATCTCTCCTTCATCCTCCCAGCTGGCATATTCTACTAGATGATTTTTCCACTTGACCAGATACTCAAAGTATTGCTTTCGTCTGGTCTTTTTTCTCACTCTCTTGTCCAATATGCACTCCATATGTGGCTTCTCGGCAACTGGAAATTTTTTCATCCATTGGATCACTGGTTCCTCGGCTCCAGTTTTTGCTTCCCCTGCTGCATATGGGTATAAATCCGTGATATTGAATATTGTAGATATTCCAATGCCATCCGGCAACTCAATCTCATAAGCATTTTCTCTGATTTTTCTCAAGACCTTGCATGGCCCAATTTTCTTCATTTTCAACTTATTGTATGTTCCCCTTGGGAACCTTTCCTTCCTCAAATGTGCCAGAACTAGATCACCAACTTAAAACTGAAGTTGTCTCCGATGCCGATCTTCTTTGAGCTTGTACTATTGGCTTGATTTCAACAGTCGCTCCTTCACCCTGCTGTGAAGTTCCTTCATTGCCTCAACGAACTCTTCTGCACTAGTGCTTCTAGTAGCAGTTTGTTTTGAATCCCTTAATTCAGAAACTCCCCTCGGCTGCATCCCGTAGACAACCTGAAATGGACTTCGGCCTATACTCCTGTTCACTGATTCGTTGTATGCGAACTCTGCTTGTGGTAATATATTATCCCATCTTCTATGGTGCTCTGTCACCAAGCTCCTCAGCAAGTCTCCCAGACTTCTGTTGACCACTTCTGTTTTTCCGTCTGTCTGTGGATGATAAATAGAACTAAACGCCAAGTTAGTCCCTAGCTTCTTCCATAAGGTCCTCCAGAAATTCCCTATGAATTTCGTGTCTCTGTTCGAAACTATACTTTTTGGCAATCCATGAAGTCGAATGACCTCCTTGAAAAACAGATTTGCGATGTGAGTCGCATCGCTGGTTTTCTGGCATGGGATGAAATTTTCCATCTTGGAAAACCTATCCACTACCACAAAGATTGAATCAACCCCTCATTGTGTCCTTGGCAACCCCAATACAAAATCCACGCGGATCACCTCCCATGGCCTCTCTAGTATGGGAAATTGCTGATAAAAACCTGCATTCTCCTTCCTCCCCTTCGAATGTTGGCAAATTATGCACCTGTCAACGAATCTTTTGACCTCTTCTCACATTCCTAGCCAAAAATATGTCTCATTCAGCTTCGCAAATGTCTTGTCATGGCCGAAATGTCCTGCTAAGCCTCCATTGTGTTTCTCCTTTAACAAGTTATCCCTCATGTTGCATTTCGGAATACACAGTTGATTACCTCTGGACAACAATCCCTCTTGGATCATATAATCTATCCAAGGACTCCGATCTCTAAGAATTGGATTCTCAGCTACTTCATACACCTCTGCAAAATCTGCATCTCCTACGTACATGTCCCTGAGATTTTCAAAACCCAATGCTTTGACTCGGAACTCCTGCAACAACAAGCACTTCCTGCTCAAAGCATCAACCACTTTGTTAGTAGTACTCGAAATATGCTTAGTCACAAATGTGAAGTTCTACATATAATCTACCCATTTAGCATGTTTCTGATTCAACTTCTCTTGTTGAGTCACAAACTGCAATGCATGATTATCATTGTACAATACAAATTCTTTCGGGATCAAGTAATGCCTCCACTTCTTCAATGCCTGTATGATAGCATAAAATTCTTTATCATACATGGAGTATTTCACCTTTGCCTCATCGAGCTTCTCGCTAAAATATGCAATTGGTCTGTCCTCCTGACTCAAGACCGCTCCCATGGAAAACCCACTTGCATCACATTTCACTTGAAATGTCTTCAAGAATTTCGGCAACACCAAAACTGGTTGTTCCGTGATCTTCCGCTTCAACAGATTGAAGCTCTTCTCAGCCTCTTCTATCCAGTGAAAAGATTTATGTCGCTTCTTCACTGTATCCATCATCGCTCCACTAATTACACTGAAATTCCTGATGAATTACTGGTAGAAACTAGCTAAACCATGAAAACTTCTCACCTCGAAAAAATTTCTCGGTGATGGCCAATTCTTGATCACTTCCACTTTATCTGGATCCATCCTCAACTCATTCGCTGAAATAACAAAACCCAAGTAAATGAGCTCTGTCTTCATGAATGAAGATTTCCTCATGAATGAAGATTTCCTCATGTTTATCAACAACTTCTCCTGTTGTAGCTTCTTCATCATAATCGCCAAATGTTTCAGATGTTCAGCCTTCGTCTTGCTAAAAATCAGTATGTCATCCAGATATATGAAGAAAAATTTTCCGATGAATTCCTTCAGGATTTCATTCATTAACCTCATAAAGGTACTTGGTGCATTCATCAAGCCAAACGACATGACTAGCGATTCATACAACCCTTCATTTGTCTTGAATGTTGTTTTCCACTCATCGCCCTCCCTCATGCGAATCTGGTGGTATCCGATTTTCAAATCTATATTTGAAAAGTACTTTGCCCCACTCAGGAAATCCATCATATCATCCATTCTCAACAATGGAAATCTATATCTTATGTTAATTTTGTTGATGGCTCTAGAGTCGGTACACATTCTCCAACCTCCATCTTTTTTTGGACTGAGTACTATCGGAACAGTACATGGACTCAAGCTTTCTCTGACTAATCATTTGTCCAAAAACTCCTGGACCTGCCTCTTGACCTCTTCATTTTCTTGCGGCATCAATCTGTACGCAGCTTTGTTCGGTAAACTAGCTCCTAGTATGAGGTCTATATGATGACTTACACTCCTCATCGATGGCAACGAATGAGGTCATTCATCTACCACGATGTCAGCGAACTCTTCCAGCAGTTCCTGAATCTCATCTGGTAAGTCATCCACTGTTGTGGTAGTCAGGACAATCCTCGACTTTCTGACCACAAAGAATTGTGGATCCTCTTTCTTCTTCACCTTTGTAAGAAGTTCCTTCCCACTCATGAGAAGTACTATGTTGCACACTTCCGGCTTCACCTCCTTATCCTTTATCGGAAGCAACATATGGGTTTTCCCCTTCTTCTCGAGGGTATATCTGTTCATTCTCCCATCATGAATCACATTTCTATCATATTACCATGGTCTACCCAGAAATAAATGACATACATCCATAGGAATGACATCACAAAGTACTTTATCATTATACCCTCCTATTTTAAATTCAACCAAGCATTGTTTAGTAACAGTTACCTGGTGTCCTTTTTGTATCCATGAAACTTTGTATGGACCTGGGTGATCATTTGTCTGCAACTCTAGCTTCTCTACCATCTCTGTAGATACGAGATTATTCGTGCTACCATTGTTCACAATAACCTTGAATACCCTATCCCTGGTTTTGCAAGTTGTTCTGAAAAGTGTGGTCCTTTGAGATGAGTCCTCCACCTCCTTTCCGGGTGTTAAGAGAACTTTATGCATCATCAGTGACCTTCCGCCTTCTGTGTCTTCGGCCTCAACATCCTGCTTCTGCGCTTCGGCTATGCGAGCTTCTCCAATGTCCTTCTTTTTCTCTGGACACTTGAATGACTTGTGCCCATTTTTCCCACACGTGAAGCAAGTGATTACTCCACCTCTCCCTCTTCCTCTACCTCTGGTATGATGAAAAGTGTTTGCGTCAGCATAATCTCCTCTCTGTTCATTATGTTGTCCCCTCTATTCAATGTATGGTCCTCTCTGTGAGGTCCCACCTCTTTCTACTTTACCCTGAGGTTTATTCCATTCCTCCTTGGGCTTTTGGTACTTATCCTGGGCAACTGCTTTGCCTCTGGGATGAATTCTGCCTCGGCCCCTTTGACTTTGCCTATGGCTCATCTTTTCCTCAGCTTTCAAATCCATCTGATAGGCGTCCTCCGTAGTCCGAATGGTCGCCATACTTAATTCATCCTAAATGTCGTATCTCAGACCATTTAGATATCTAGAAACCTTCTCATCATCGCTCTCCCGATGACCTACCCTAATGTTCAGTCGATAGAATTCCTCAGTGTATTCTTTCACTATCATCATCTTCTGTCTCAGGTTCTGCATCCTCCTAAACTGAGTAATTTGATAGTCTCTCGAGATGAACTTTGTCTTCATCTTTGTAATCATTCGATCCCAACTCTTGATCTTCTGCCTACCTTTGTAGCGTCTATATACTTGTAGCTCGTCCCACCACAATGCTACATGTCCCTTCAAGTGTGTGATAGCATGCCTGACCTTCTTATCCTCTTCAATATCCTCATAATTGAAGTAAGTGTCAAGAGCTCGGATCCAATCCAGAAGCTCTTCTGCATCCAGATTTCCCTCGTAAAATGGAATGTCCATCATTTCCTTTGCACCCATCCTGGCAACAACTCTAATCAGTCATTCATTCGTTGCATCCTCGACTGCAACTTCCTCTTCACGTTCAGCCTAGAATTCATCCCCGCAATCACTCAGATCCCCTGCACTAGTTGTGCGTCTTTGTGTTGTCTCCATCTCCTCGAGTCTTGCTCAGAGATCACGCATCTGTCTCTCCATTTCTATATTTCCTATCGACCTGCCTCTTCTCCGCACCTCCCTATCCTCTGGATCGGGTGATTGTCTCTCTCTTTTGGGTGGCATGGTGAATTCTCTCTCTCTCTGCTACAGAAAACAAAGAGTCTAACTTCGGGCTTTGATACCACTTGACGACAGTTGCACCCGCAGGCATAATCGCTCCCTCAGGATCTTCTTCCACTCTCGGCCCAAAGAACTCAAAGGTTCTCTATTTCCCTATCGGGAAATATTTCACCCACATAAATCTCTTCAGGGACTCCCCTCCTTCTATTTGGATTCCTTCTGTCGGGATCTTGACAACCGTGATGTTCGGCCAAATTGGATCATTGATCCCCGATCTCCGATGCGCTCCTTTTGTTTCTTTAGCCCTAACCGACTAAACCTTCCATCCACACGACCGGCTCCTATAAGACCGCAACTATAACTCCCATCGGGTTTTCGGGGTTTGCGATGTCGAAATACTCATGCCTTCAAGACTCGTGATTCTCTGAATCCCGATGCACTTTTTCCACGCTAGCTATTTTGGCTATAGCACTTGGCTCATATGATCGTTAAACCATGACCGTGGTCAAACTCCCCATTGGGGTTTCGCGTTTCGCGATTCCAAAGTGCACAAACCACTTGTCATCGGGATCTCTAATATCCCGATGAACCAAACTCCGATGGACGCTTTCCCGTCGAGACTTTCCAGATAACACCAATGGTTGCCCCACGTCCTTCCAGAGGGACGGTCTCGATTCTGTCGGGATTTCGAGACTTTGGATGTCCCATGTCCTGCAACCTTAGGAACTCCAATTTCCCGATTTCCTGATACTGTGCCACCTATCCTCCACTAGCTCCGACTGTGGCCCACACAACTCTCTCGTCGGGATTTTGTGGATCGCGATTCCATAATTTCTGTGTATCTCGTCTTCAAAACCTGTGATATGTCGAACCCCGACTCTTTCAGTTCTCTTGACATGCATCGTCACTATGAACAATTCGGATCTTTTCAGGGTATCGTGTCTCATGATATCGCAATTCTCTTTGCAACAACTTAGAGCTTTGACTCGCAAATCCCCGATACACGATACTACGTGTAGATTCGACGGTCCTTGTGACTCGGATTGACGGCTTTGCCCCTCCTAAGCTTGGAAATCTTTGAATGTTCTCGCTGTAATCTCCTTGCACCTCTGCAAGATCCAATGGCCCTCAGAATTTCGCGAAATATCCTCAGAGGATTTCGGCCATTCGTTCTTCCTTATGGATTTCTACAAAATGAACAAAATGCTTCCCCACTTCTCTTGTGCACTCTTTCCTCGAATAGAAGGGATACTCCTCTTGAGCTTTTCCACGACTTCATTCTTCTCAAAGAGACTCTTTGTTCGCACTCCTTGTGGCAACTCTTCAACCTCGCCTAAGTGTTGAAGTCACTTGACTCTGCGCACACCTACAATAGTATTCATTTAACACTTCACTCGGGTTCGCAACCCTGAGGCTTCCCCTTGGCCTGTGCACTCCTTGCACGACACTGTGTCCAAGTACACCTTCGAAGGAAATGAGAACAAAGCTATCTCTAATTGAGTCCTTCTGTGAACGTACTCCTTGCAGACAACTTCAACTGCACTCCTTCCAGGAATTCTCTGGCTCAAATAGAAAAACAATTGAAACTCATTCACTCTTCCTCTCAGACTTCAATTCATACATGAAATCACCCACATAGCATATAAAAAAAAATGCATTACAGGAAGCAAATATGCATGAGCATAACATCAATACACAGAGAAATAACACAAACCATAAAGTTGAATCAAAGCTTTCTTCTATTAATTCAAATGTCTGTACATGGGTGTTCTTCATACAATTCTCTGTATGCTCTTGCTCTCCTGTATTGATAATGTTACAAAATACAAGGGTGTCTATATCTGGTTTCCCTCTTGGACTCTAAAGCTATCAAACCTAAAATTAAAAATCTTATATACCAGCATTAACTAAATTAAATGTTGTCTATCTACTAAAGGATGAGAGCCATCCGCTCAAGGTCCAATACAATATACAAGTGCACCATTTATTAAATGATTCATTTAAGATGTGCGCAACAGTCCCAAAGCATTTTCAAAATTTTTGCTGGCTTTTCCAGCTGGTTTCCTCTTGATGTGCTGGCTCACTTGATGAGTTGGGGATGCTTCTACATCAATCATTTTCACCCCTGGCACCCCTGATATGAGTTTAGAATCTAGGGGGATGCTTATGTGGCCACTTGTAGAATTCTAAGCTCCATTTTATGTGTGTAATCTTTGTATAATTTTGTTGTGTCAATTTAGTATGATCGTAGCCTTTCCAAAGCTATCAAATTCACCTGTTTGGAATGGCATCCCATTCCCTTTTCATGACTTATTTATTTTTGCTAGAACTTGTGACACTTGTTTTGATCCTCCTACTCACTGACCACCTATCAGATTCAACTTTACACATGTTCACATATTCTCTTATAAATTTGGAATGTGTTTTTTTTAATTAAAGTTAACTCCACATCTTGTCTAAGTTTGTTGCCACTTTCTCAACCCCTTTGGATTCCTAACTCCCTATTTAATAGTTGCTTCAATGTGTTCCCCTTTTTCCACATGTGGTTATTTTCATAAGATAATAAGTTTTTACAAT
>ML799989.1:76646-102433 GCA_009831015.1 Picea engelmannii | reverse complement strand
TGTCTTTTCAACTCTATAGATTTGAAATGACAAGTTCTTATCGGGTTAGGATTGACTTCTTAATCAAATATAATGATGATGAGGTAGGGATTGGCTTCTATCCATCAATTATTGTATATATATACCCCAATCAAATATAATTTGGAATCATTACATTACCTAAATGGAATATCATTGAGGGGATGAGTGATGGCCACAACTCTATTCCTACAAAGGGTTTTAGTAAGAATGGTAATGGTGGATTATAATTATAGATTTACATTAAAAATTAATTTTACATATTAATATTAATATTGTTTATAATCAATATTTTTTTTGTGTGTGATTTTAATTTAGAAAGATAAAAAATAAAAATTCTAAAAGATAAGAAAACTAACCAATCTATATATTAATATAGTTTCTCTAATTTCCTTTTATTCTAAAAAAATTAAAAAAATGTAAAAATAAATAAATAAATAAAAGTTATACAAAATAAAATATAAGCTCTCAAATTCCCTTATATCTTAAAAAATATATATAAACTAAATAAGAAAGAGCTATACAAGATAAGAGACTCAACAAATCTATATATAAATATGTTCTTTTTAATTCAGCTATATCCTGAAAAATCAAAAAAATGTAAAAATAAATAAGGGAGAGTTATAAAAGTAAAAATGAGTCAAAGTAAAAATATAAACAATAGTTTCCACCTAATTTTATTATTAATTTTATTAATAATAAAGAATAAGATTTGAATTTTGATGTCACGGCCATATCCATTCATAGGGATATGGTTTTCTGCATACGTCATAGTGTTTTCCACCTAAACCAAATATGGCCAATAACTAGCCTTTTATTTTGGAAAAAAACGGATCCCAAGCCGATTCAGTTAGAGAAAGACTTATGGGGAATAGAGCGGAGGCCGAGTGTAAGTTGAAAATTAGAAACTTAGTAATTATAAGTGAGAGATATTTAATCTATAATTATCAACTCATCTAAAAGGAGGAGGAAAATTAAGAGGATTTTTTTTAGCATCCTAAAGGAAGATGGATAGAAAATTATAGGACAATTTGTTGTAGTTTAGGTCAAGTAGTTCTATACCATTGCTTCATCCATTGAAAATCTCTATTCAAATATCACAAGCACTCCTACCCATCTCTTTTATTACCTTTGGGGATTTTCATTTCCTTAAAATGAGAACGTGTAATTCAATCAAAATTTAAAAATACTCTAAAACTTATTTGATTTTATTTTATTAATATGAATATAAATATAATAAATTTTAAAGATTTTTTTTTAATATTTTATTTATTTATAAGTAAAACATAAAAATACTCTAAAATATATTTGATTTGATTTCATTAATATTAATATTAATATAAATATAAATATATTTTTTTAATATTTATTTTTATTTATATAATTCAATCATAGAAATACTCTAAAATATATTTGATTTGATTTCATTAATATGAATATAAATATAAATATAATAAATACAAAAATACTAAAGATTTTTTTTTTAATATTTTTTCTATTTACATAACATTACCAGAACACACGTCCAATTGAATATCTTTTAATTAGCAATTTTAAAAATATTTTGAGGTCAAATCCCATGAAATATAAAAAGATAAATGTTGTAAAGAGATATAAAGAGGGTAATCAGAAGAGGAAGTCATGCACCTTGAACACTATTTAAGGGTCCTAAATACCTTAAATAATATTACTAATGTTTATTTATCTACTATTCAAGGGTCCTAAATATCCTAAATAACATTATTAATGTTTACTTATCTAATTCATAGGTTTTTCATTTCTTGACATAAAAAACATTAAATTGAATTAAAAGGGTGGATATACTAACCAATTTAATATATATGAAAATGTTAGAATTTTCTTTTTATTTAGATCCCATTTGTGTTCTAAATTATTTCATTTGATTAGATATAGAAGCTTAAAATTCAATCAAAAACATGGAAATAGTGTAGAGCTTGGTTATTTTTTTTAAGACTCAAATTAAATAAAAAAAAAAATTAAATATCCTACTGAATTTAGTTTATAATTTCTTTCATTATTTTCTTATGCCATAAATAAACAACAGTAGCATATTGATGATAATAGCATAATGAGAACAACAAAAATAGCATAATAACAACAACATTGTTACATATTAGTGTAACAGAAGAATAGTGATAACAACATCATAAGAAGAATAATGAAAACAACATTATAATACATACCTCCACCTTCAAGTTGGTTATCTAGTCTCTTTTCGGTTTGATCCTCTTCTTGTTCTTGCCTGGACTGAATATTAACCTCCCAGCCAACTAGGAACAACCTCTCATGCTCCTTAGCTCCAGAAATCCTTGCATTTTCTTGGCCCCCGATCCCAAAATTCCCAACAATACCAATGTCCTGTGAGAACTTCCGAAAAACCATTTCTCCAATTTCCTCCTCCTCCTCCTCCTCCTATCCACTTTGAAATTCATAAATCCTCAAACACAAATAAGATGCCTTTTCAAGTCCTCCTCTATCAAATCCCCCTCATTAATTCCCAACATCCTTATCGCGCCATTAATTCCCAACAACCTCATCTCCCATTAATTCCCCACAACTTTATCTCCCCATTAATTACTTCACCCACCTTTTAATAATAAAATAATAAAAAACTTATTAATATATTTTAATAATTAATTAAATTTAGATTAAAAGCTATGATAAAATTAATCAATTTGGGTTGTTACATATACCCACCCTTCAAAAAAATTCGTTTCGAAGTTAGAGTAATTTATAATACAAGGGTAATGACACATGATTCATACATATGTATCAAATAACCAACATCATCAATTTAAAACACTTATACACAATAGTGTACATGTGGAAGGCATACATGTGTAGCTAGCACATACATGAATCATACATGTACTAATGAAAATAATTATCACACTTTAAGTAATTCTTCTATGTGTCCAACCCAATCAACAACACCATTCATTTCATAAAAGAGAGTAAACTATTTAAATGTTCATGAAATTCCTCATTTACAACAATTTAGCACAAGCTACATTCACTTAGATAATTTTAGTTTAGTTAAGTAAATATAAATATACACATATACATATATTTTTATTTTTCAAAAAGAGGAAATCAAGAAATTTTTCTATAAGGAGAAATCCCCACACACTCTCAACTACTTCTATTCATCCTTCCTCCCTAACTTACTTCCATATTCCATCCCTATCCTTCCTCTGCTGGAATATCTTCGAGGGTCAACTATATTGACCTAACTCCAAATAAAACCTGTAAGTGGAAGTGTCAACTCTCTTGACCAAGCTTCCCCAGTAGGCATCTAACAGTCATCATCACACGTCTAGGGGAGCGTGAGATAAAAATGTCCTCCCATGACTCCAGGTTTCAGAGGATACACAGTGGGAAATGTTTCCACCCCTCTAAATAGGACTAGGGTCCACACCCTTCCATGGAACATATAGTGGCACTGTGTTGCTAGGAATTTTGTTATCGTATATTCAATTTTAGGTAGTCTCGTCACCTAAAAAATATAATTTCACCATACAAAATTTATATCATATTGTTTCCTGGTCTATGTTCATGACATCAACCTTTTATCATCATTATTCTCTAACTATTTTACAACCCATTCACATGCAGATTAATCTATAACACAAAATCATACATATCTATGCATTATCATAATATAAATGCATTTAACCATAATCTCAATTTGGTATCCTCACACCAACAACTTTAAATGTCAAAATTTTCAAGTGAGAAATATATTGCATAATATCCATCATAATTCAAATAATGTTAAACATTCATAGGATTTCCTTTAACCTAGGTTCACATGTCTTAAAAGTTCAAGTATATCATTGATAGTTTCACAGTGAATAGAAAACAAATATAACTAGGCCTTAAGTAATTCTAGTTGTCTTAGTCAAAATGTGGCATTACATACACCCTCCCCTAAAAAAAAAAGCTTATTCCCGAAGTTATGGTCATTCTCAATATAAGAAAAAATTCATGGCACAACTTATATCTGTCTTTTATGATAGCAAACCCTGTCCCATTGTACCTTCACCGATTAAAACATGTTGAGGTTATTAATATATTGATTACACCTACCCCTATTTAGCAAGCACCTTACTACGTCCTAACTCTATTTTATTACTGCTGGTAATTGAAATGACACGCTTCTCTTATACATTTATTCTTACTAATTTCCATATAGAAACCCCCCATAGTTAATGTATAGTTTGTTCGTTTGACTGCTAGTTAGAACATTTTCTAATCGATTTTCTAGTCAAGTGAATCTTATGGTGAGTTTGATATAAATTTCATTAAATACATATAATCTCACATGGGATATCTTTATAATTATAAAAAATCATTATTGACCTTTATCATCACTCTAACTTGACAATACATATGCCATCACTCATGAGATTGGGAATCAAAAGTTTTTTGTTCTTAAAAACATTGACTTAAGATATTGCTAATTGATTTTTCATTTGATGTCATCATTTGATTATTCATTTGGTTATATATATATATAATTTATTTTCTCAATCTCACTATCTTCTTAAGTCATAAATTAGATTTCGACCAAGGAAATGTTGTGTCTAGGATTCTCTTAAAAGAATTGAGTTTGGTTACCTTAGGTGATTATAATAAGGTCTTGTCATCCACTAACAATGTCCTTTGCCAATCACACAAATTCATACTTATGCCTATGATTTCACCTGAAACTTGGTTCAATCCTAGCATCCCACTTACTAACTAAGTTGATTACAACCTCTAAGATATAATTACAATATCTCAATGATTGTCGGCAACTTTATATCACTATATTTATTAATGATTTCTTGCCAACTCTTCTTATTACCAATGTCACCTCATAGATCCATTTTTATAATTCTTTTATAAGGAATGCACTTATATATCTCGTAAATTGACTATATAAAAATTTAGTTTTCTCTTCAATGTGCTAAGGTAACAACAAAATATCATTCTCATAATTTCTACTTCCTTGAATGTCCTTAGATCCAGTGATTAAATTGTGATAACTAATTAAATTAAAATAAGTTCAAGAGTTTTTAATTTGGAAGTATGATTTTAACCACAATTGTAACAACAAAATCTACATAATTTTTTCATAATTTTCTTTTTTCAATAAATAAAAATCCCTATTTAAAACTTATGGCAATAACTAATGAGTAATGTTACTACTAAATATTAATACTAAATCATAATCGAAATTTAAACTTGAGTAACTTTGAATTAGAATCCTAGACTTTAATCATGAAATTTAACAACCATAGTATCCATACTATTTATTATTGTTATTGTTATTATTATTATTATTACAATGAAGAGTAAATTCAATTCTTTTTTTTTTAAAAGTAAAAAAGGATGGGACCTGTTATATTAGCATAAGAAAAATAAGCAAAATACAGTAGCCATTTGTGATGCCAGCTGTCCCGCCTAAATACGAAACCGGGGCAGATGGGCATCCCTTGCCATATGTTACCCAATTCAAAAAATTAACAGTGTGTCGTCCTGCCCAAAGGAAACCAGGACTATCAAACATGAAGTTGGAACTGTATGTCATGAACTAGTTCTAAGAAAACTGAGAGCTAACTAGCCCGAAGCCTAAATTATAACAGAAAAAACAAATTCTAATCCTGAGCATCATTTAACCTTTGAGCCTGCGCGATTATCCTCGTCCTCTTCCTATCGCCATCCTACTGGAAACGCATAAGCCTGCACGCACGTTAGGCATTGTCTCTTTGGAAGAGTTCTGGAGTGAGCCGCGAAGAGCAGGTCGAGTCTCTAGTCAATTCGTTCAAGGTGAAAGATCTGATCATCCAACAAACTCCTCACCTCAAAAATGACATTGAGGTACTCTGATTCAACGAAGAGTGGTTGCCCTTGCATGTGGCTATCGATTGACACCGTGGGAATAGTCTCGGTTGCTTCATTATGCATGTGCGTCTGTTGATTGTGTACTTGTAGTGCTGCCTCCGTGGCTGGTTCATGAGGAATCTCCTCTTCGACATAGCAGGTGGGGTAAGGCTCCTCTAGGCTGGCGACATTGGGGCCAGGAAGAATGCTCACAGGCGGAGGCTTGCTGTCTGAACCAAATTCCGAAGGTGGGTTCCAGTGATCTGACACTGTGAATAGAGTGTGCTCGGGGAAGCTCTCCAAGCCGTCCTCCAGGATATCTTCTTCCACGTACGCCATTTGAGGCATTCGTGGTGTCGTTCTCCTTCAGATGGTTGCGAGTGCTATGGCCTTCTCGAATTTCTTTTTCCTCTCGCGTCATGATTCATCCGTATACCAGGCAGCTACCCTACGCAGCTTCCCTCTTGCTCTGGGCATGGTGGGGGTCTGCTAGATTACCATAGTTCTTTCCAGATAGGTCACTTTGCTCCAGAACACTGATGGGGCCACAGAGTGCTACCTCTGTTCCAGTAGAGTGGAGATGAATCTGTGGTAATGTTGTTGTTCCAGTGGAGTGGAGGCTGCAAAGAGTGACCGACGCTTTGCTTTGTCGACTTGGGTGATGAGGACGAGTGCTAACATGACCACCATGACCATTAAAACTTGTTGGTTAATGCGTTGATGGCTAGTACCCTTCCCTTGTGCGAAGGGGCTCATCGCTTGAATGCACCTGCTCGAATCCATGGCGAGTTAAATTTAGAGGGGATGTTGGCCAATAGATGCATTAATATAGCGTCCTGGCCTGATCCTGCGTGGCTCAATTGTGTGACGTGTCACCCCATCTAGGGATTGAAGGTCTTTGGTGGCTAAGGTTTGGCACCGAGTGAAGATCTCTAGATCTGGTGAAATGTGGTCTTCCCAGCAAAAGTGTTCAATGCCCGTTTCGACTGCTTCATTTGCTAGGCAATCCGTGACCTTGTTTGCGTCCTGTTTCACGTGGGAGGTAATGATGTTTAGATGGGGTTATAGGAGGTGGCTGAAGTCTTTGAGAAAGCCAGAGAGTCTCCAACTTGGTGAGCTTTTTGCAAGGTTGTGTCCATGGAGAATCTTGGCGGTTAGCTTTATGATGACTTGTGAGTCACCCTCTAAGATTATCCTTTGGTAGCCTTTTTCCATGGCTGTTTGGAGACCCCACAGTAGTCTTGTTAGCTCGACTACATTGTTGGTTGTGTCCCCCAGGAATCCCACATCCAGACCAAGGATTTCACCGTTGGAATTTATGAGCACTGCTCCATATCCTTCTATTCCCGAGTTTCCTTTGGAGGCTCCATCAAAATTTACTTTGATGAAATGTGCTAGAGGGGGAGCCCAGCTGGTTGGACTAGTCGATTGACACTGATGATTCCTTGGTCCCAGTTGATTGTTTAGTATGGGCAACCAATTTTGAAGAGTTTATTGTTCCTTTGGCTTGCAGTGAAAATATTCCTATGTCCAAGACTTACTCTTGATTGTTTCCTTGATTAATGAGTTGATTTTCTCCCATGTGGCCTCTGGCAGGGAAGGTTGGGAGTGGAATATTCTCTTATTCCATTCCTTCCAAATTTTCCAGAGAATAAATCCTAGCAAAACTTGTCAGATGAGATTTAGTATAGGGTTGTTATAGGCACTACGATCCCAATTCTCGATTGTTTCATTGATGTTGCTCCGGTTTTGGTTGGATTTGTGCATTATTTGTGCTCCTTGGTCCCATATCTATTGGTTGTAGTGACATCCGTTAAAGAGGTGTTCTTTAGTTTCCTCCTGTTGATAGCAGAGACTGAAGATGGATGGTCCGATGAAACCCCTTTTCCTTAGATTGTCCCACGTTAAGGCTCTATTGTGCACCACTAGCCACAAGAAGGTGGAGACCTTAGGCCAGAGAATGGTGTTCCAGAATTTACTCCAAATGTGATCCTTTTTTAGTCACTGGTGATTTCCCTGCAGTAAATAAGCTTCTTTGATTGTGAAGGTGCCAACTGTGGAGTATCCCCACCTGAGAATGTTCGGTCCCTCTCGAATGGGTATTTTCCTATGGATAGCTTGAGATTGCCATCTCTATAGATTTAAATTTTTTGGGGTCCTGAGCTCTTGATCCGAGATATTCCATTGGCGCCATCGTTGCTGCTATGATTATGGTTTCCAGAGGTCCTTAACCCTTAGGGAGGTGTTCTGGTGGAGGGCTCTTTTGAGATTGGATAGCTCCTCCACTTTGTCCAACGGTTTGAGTTGTTGCCATGAGTCTTGCCAGAACATGGCACTTTCTCCATCTCTTATCTCCCAGAAGGCATGATTTTGTACCAGTGTGTGATTTTACCAAGATATGTTCCAGATGTTGGAACCATGTATTTGGTTGTTATGTCAGATTAGCTGGTCCTCCGGTGTGAGGGGGGCATACTTTTGTTTCCACAGTTGTGCCCAGGCGGTTGTTGGAGTTTTTAGCCATCTCCACCAAATTTTAGCTCCCATTACTTGATTGAGTTTCCCTGGATCCTGGAGTCCTAGTCCTCCTTGATGTTTTGGCATGCATAGTCTATCCCAGTTGACTAGAGCCTATTTCTTGTTGGGTTGCTGATCGTGCCAGAGAAAGTTTCGCTGAAGGTTTCTGATGGCTCTAATAACTTGTTTGGGGGCAGCCAAAGCAATGAAGAGATAAGTGGGAATATCTTGCAAAACGAACTTGAGGGGTCTAAAGGTCCAATTGTTTAGCCTGTTGGAAATGGAAAGGAGAAGGTTGTCCTGGGATATGGATCTGGCCGCCGCTCCTATGAGGGGAACCCTGAGATAGTTTGATGGAAGGGAGCTCCTGGGTATCCCCAGAAGTCTGGAAATATGGAGTTGGACAGAAGGTGGGGTATTAAAAAAGTAGAGCTTGGACTTTTCCAAGTTGAGTTACATTCCTGAGGCTTCAGTGAAGTCGGATAAGATGGAATTGAGCTTGTTATCTTCCCTGACCATGGGGGAGCTCTAGAGGAGGGTGTCATCAACAAATTGGCTCTGAGAGGGTGCTGACTGAATATTCTGCAGAGGTAGGCCTTTGAGGGCGCCTTCAGTTACTACTTCCTTGATGTATCGTCCTAGGCCTTCCGCCAAAAGTACAAACAGGAAGGGGGAGAGGGGGTCCCCCTGTCTGATTCCTCTCGATGGTGAGAAAGGTTGGGATGGTACACCATTTACTGGAATGGAGAAGAAGGCAAAGGAGGTAAGATTCATGACCCAGTTTACCCAACCCTTATTGAAACCAAAAGAGTCTAAGATAGCTCTGAGATATTGTCAGCTGGCTCGATCGAAATCTTTTGAAAGATCGAGTTTGATTAGCATACCTGGAGTTCTTGAAGTCTTGAGGAAGTGGATAATCTCATGGGATAAGATGACGTTGTCCATGATTTGTCTCCCTTCTACATACCCTAACTATTCCTTGGAAATGACAAATGGCAGAATGGGTTTGAGTCGATTGGCTATTACCTTTGTTATAATTTTGTAGATGACATTACATAGGGCTATGGGTTTGAACTCTTTGGGGTTTGTCACTCTTTTCTTTCAGAATAAGGGTGAGAAAGGTGGCATTGAGAGTTGGTAGGACCAGGCCTGAAGCTCTTGATTCCTCTACCACTTCCCACACTTCTTTTCTAACCAGGTCCTAGTAGTGGTGGAAGAAATCCGTGGTAAATCCGTCCAGGCCAGGGGCCTTTCCTGAAGGCATGGCTTTTATTGCTTGATCTGCATCTTCTTGGGTGATGGGACGAGTTAAAGATGCATTTTTATCTGTAGTTACTGCAGGTGACGGAAGTCACTCTTGGATTGCTAGCAGGAGCAGAGCCCGACGCCCATTAGTTTCATGTCATAGTTGTTTGTAGATGGGTGATCGAATGGAGGTAAACTCAAAACAATAGTGTTCCAACTTTGAAACCAGGCCAGGTATGCATGAGCAAGTGAGGTCTTGTGTAAATTTTAGACAATGAACTGTAGTAAAGGGTGAATAGGTGGAAGACTTATACAAGAGAAAAGCGGAGGTCTGTTATAAACAACAGGTTTCTAATAGACTGAGGAAGAAGACGTCCAAATGCAATATCATCTTACATTCAAACATGAAAGCCAGAGAATGCAGCAATGCAACAATAAATCCTTTATCATATCATAACTGCAATAATTCGCACGAATTAGTCAATCACGAATCCTCTTAGCATGAGATGAAAATTAGACGGAGTAAGAAGAACTGTCTATCATAAAACAAGAAATCTCATATACAGATGCATAAGCTGAAGGCTAGAATAGTTGTTAAAACATTACAGTATGGAGCTCTGCTCAACCATCGATCATTACAAAATGGAAAAAATGCCTACATATACTCTTCCCTTCCTTTCATCCAGGGGAGGCATCTCAAAACTTTCAAAGGGTGACGTCTCCTCAATCAAATCTGTCTTTTGTTCCCCTGTAATACGCCTCTTTAATTCAGCATGGCTCACGCCAGGGTGGTAGCTGAGCCCTTTGAATGTTGAATTGGCATGTGCAGGTTCCTCTGGCAGCTTGAAGACTCAGTGTGGCTTCCCTGAGGATAAATGGTACAGGGGACCCTCCCGGGCAGACTTTCGGTTGGGACCTCCATACTCTGCAATAAATAAGTGAGGTGAGGTTTGAGCCACCTTCTCTTTTCTTCATTAATCTTCAACATGTACTGAGATTTATCCCACGTCGAATCAGCATCTGGTACGTCACTGTGCCTTCCCTCTGTGATTTAGTTCAACGTTTCGGGGCCCGAGTGGCCAAATGACAAACATAAACACCCCTTCCCTAGGCCTCCTTCTTGATGACCAGGCACCAAAACCATTTGCCTGATTCTGGGTGCCATCGGAAATTCAGGGTTTGGGATTTCAAAATGCAAGAAACGAGGGGTGCCCACTCCTTGAAACTCTGATACCCGATATGCCGACCGGATGCCACCTGTCCGAGTTGGATCGGACGGTCCATATTTTCTTTGGCCCATGGCGCTTCCCCTTGCTAAACCCTGGGCAACTGGTCGGTCCCGATAACCCGATGACCGTCAATCTGTTTTTATGGATGGATCTCGGCCGTCGATGGGAAAACTTCGCCCACTCGCTTGACTTGCTGCTACAAAATGGGATTCTCTCGTGCTATGCTCAGGTGCTTCCTGTGCAAACTGCAGACCTGGGTACGCCTAATCCCGAGATAAGAAATATCGCTAACATTAGGCTCCATGGGGGATAGAGTCGTCCCTGCGATGCTCTAAGAACTCCTTCCACAGCTTCAGTGCCTTACTATTGGGCTATGGAGTCATCTATTAAGCCAAAAACATGTAAGAAGAAAATACTTAAAGGTAGAAAGGACAATATTTACAAACAGAGGAGTCGTTTAAGGCTCAAATAAAACATTTTTTCAAAAAATGCCCATTCACTGGGCTATTGAAAACCTCTTCACCCTCCAGATCCTCAACCCGTATGTGTTGTTAGAGAAAATCTCAGAGATTTTGAAGGGGCCGATCCAGAGGGTATCGAACTTGATGTGCTTGCATTTATCCTTTCTAGGTGCGTCCCACTTAAATACCAAATCCCCGATCTCGAACTCCTTTTTCCTGACCTTCCTGCCAAAAGCCTGCTTGATCTTCTGTTGATGACTGTAAGTTGCATCCCTCACTTGTTCTTTTATCTGCTACACTTCCACTATCTGATGAATTCTTCTGATCATATGATCTAGTTCTCCCTCATAGTCTTGAAAGACCTTCGGCATAGGTAAGGCGAGCTGGGTAGGGAANCCAAAAGCCTGCTTGATCTTCTGTTGATGACTGTAAGTTGCATCCCTCACTTGTTCTTTTATCTGCTACACTTCCACTATCTGATGAATTCTTCTGATCATATGATCTAGTTCTCCCTCATAGTCTTGAAAGACCTTCGGCACAGGTAAGGCGAGCTGGGTAGGGAAAACTGCCTCTACTCCGTAGACACGCTGAAACAACGAGGTTCCCAGAGACTTCTTCATCGTGGCACAATCGGCCCACAGAGAAAATTTCAACTTTGAATCCCAGGATCTTTTGTTATCCTCTAATAATCTTTTGATGATCTTTATCAGGATTTTGTTAGAGGATTCCACTAAACCATTGCCCTGGGGATAGTAGGGGGTGGAGTGAACTAGCGAGATCTAGAACTGCTCACAGAACTTAATTAAAGGTTCAGATTTGAAAGAAGCAACATTATCGGTGATGATTCTGCTGGGACAACCAAATCGGGCTATGATATCCTCCAGGAAGCTGATGATTACTTTGTGAGATGCCCTTTTGGTGGGGACTGCTTCTATCCACTTGGTGAAATAATCTGTCGCGGTCAAGATCCATCTATGTTGACCACTTGAGGGAGGATGAACTTCTCCGATGAAGTCCAACCCCCACTACTGAAAAGGTGTCGAAGCCACTATTGGTTTTAATGGCAGCGATTTGAGCTGCTGCTTTCCTAAGAACTTTTGACATTTGGTGCAATCTCTGATCTCCTTGCAAACATCGGGGAATAAAGTGGGCCAGTAATACCCAGCTTGGAGTATCTTGTGGGCTGTGGTCTTCTAGAAATGATGACCTCCGCAAAGGCCGCTATGAAAATCAAACGTAACCTTCTGGGCCTCCTGTGGGACCAGGCATCTCAGAAATACCCCTAGAGGGTCTTTCCAGTACAAGGTTTGGTCGATGAGGCAATACCTGACCGCCCTGAGGTTTAGAGCCCTCGCTTTGCTTTTTCCCATTCCATCATGGGGCTTCAACTCCTGCAGGAAATGTACAACGTCAAGATACCAGGCACAGTCTTCCAGCGATAAGTCATCTTGAGAGCATGGGTTGGGTAATTCAGCTTGCTGAGATCCTGGGCGAGTATTGATGAAACTAACCCCCAAGGCTTCGCAGTTAGATTCAGCCAGTAGCTTGGCCAAACCTTTCCCCTTAAACAACTTGGTGGGCTTGATCTCCAGATCAAATTATAGGATCTTAGGGATCCATCGGCCTCTTTTCCCATCTACATCGGGCTGCACAAGGATGTCCTTCACGGAAGCTGAAGGAACATATGTTGTTACTTTTGAATGCAAGAAATAGTCTCTGAAAGCTTTAAGAGATTTCACTAAGGCATAGTCCTGCTTCTCCGTGATTTCATATCTGCTCTCTGCATCTCTTAACGCCCTATTGAAGAAAGCGATGGGATGCTCATGCCCTTCCTCATTTTTCTGTAATAAGACCACCACCACTATATCGAAAGAAGAAAAGGAGAAAATTAGGAACTCCTTGGAATAGTCAGGACTGATAAGAACAAGTGTCTCAGTCAATTCCTTTTTCATTTGGTCAAAAATGTTGGGGCTCAGTGGTCCATCTCACTTCATTTCCCTTTCTGAGCATTGCTGTGATGTGTTTTACCAGTTCAACAAAATTTGAGATGAATCTCCTCAGGAAGTTAATCTTTCCTAAAAATGCCTGGACCTCTTTCTTAGACCTGGGAAGTGAAAGGGTCTGAATTGTTTCTACCCTGCTAGGATCAATCCTCACTCCCTCTATTGACACTATATGGCCTAATAACTTCCCCTCCTTCATAGAAAACAAAGATTTCTTGGGGTTTAGGGATAGGCCAAACCTTCAACACTTCAAGAACACTCTCTTCCGATGACAGCGGTGCTCCTTGTCTGTCCTGGAGAAGACTGTGATGTCATCCAGATAGATTACCAGAAACTGGTCCTTCTCCCTGATGAACACTATATCCATAGCTCGCTAAAACGTTGCTCCTACATTCATCAATCTGAAAGGCATTTTGGCATACATGAATGTGCCCCAAGGGGTGGTGAAGGTTGTCTTTTCTCTACCCTCAGGCATGACTGATATTTGATTATACCCTGAAAACCCATCAATCATGGATATCCTAGATGCTCCAGTTACCCTCTGCAATATGTGTTCCATCTTAGGTAAGGGGTGATTGTCTTTCTTTGAGATTCTATTTAGGTTTCTAAAATCAACACAAAGCCTGATTTCCCCGCTTTTCTTCATTACTAGGACCAAATTGGCCACCCACTCAGAATATCTCAAGGGGACAATGATTCATACATCCAACAACTTTTTAACTTCCTTCTCCATGACGGGAAGCAACATGGGGTTTATCTGTCTTAGCTTCTACCTAAAAGGCCTAGCTTCTTCCTTCAATGGGATCTTGAGGTCTTCGTATGTCCATGCAAACACATCAGCGAACTCTCTCAGCAGCTCCATGTACTCGACCCTCTGTTCACTAGTCAGGCTGCTTGACAATTTGACGAATCTAGGCTCCTCTTGTGAACCAATGTTGCATTCGGTTGTATCGACATCTTCATTTGATACCTTGCCCTTTACTGGCACATCATTCCCATCGAACAATATTTATAAAGGGACAAGTCCTCTCAGAATGTAATTGTTGGGCAGCTGAATGATCTGATGATTAGCGATTTTATTTACAAACTCCTCAGGACGAGGGTCACCTTCCAGGTCGGGATCCTAGTCAATATGCAACGCGGAATATTCATCGACTAATTGGAGAAACCTTTCAAGTTCAGAATCATCCTCGAACACCTTTCAATTCTTGACATTGTCCGACACCGAGGGCCTATATCTTATATCAACATCATTTTCTACCATAGGTGGCAGAGGAAATTTGAGCACACTAGCTGAGACAGCTAAAGAATCGGCCAAAGTATTTTCTCCCCACGGAATGAAAGAAATGTTTAAAGCCAAGAAGAAATTATCAATAAGGTCCCATACTTCATTCTGATAATTCCTAAGCCGTGGATTATGGGCACGATAAGCATTCCTTACCTGTTGAATAATCAACTCAACATCTTTGAATATTTCTATCTCTTTAATTCCCATTTCCTTTGCGGCCCTCATACCCAGAACAAGAGCTTCATACTCTGCCACATTGTTGGTGGCTTCGAATTCCAACTTGTATGACAGAGACACGACTTCTTGACAAGTTGATATGAAAACCACTCGAGCGCTAGCGCCTTCGCTAGAAGAAGCTCCGTCAAAAAACATCTTCCACAAAGAGGAGCTTTGAGAGAAAATCGGATGATCAGGGCTGGGATGTTTTCTGATTAGTAAAGAGATTTCAGGGGCATTGGTAAGCTGCAACAAACTAGACCACAAGTCGATGTCAAGTGAAAATATGGGGTGATTGGTAGGGTATGCTTCATCACTGACAATATAGGCCAGCTAGGCTTCTCTGTATAATCTCCTTTGTTCCCCTCTGAAGACCAGAATGGTGGCATATGTGAGATCCATCTATAGTGTCCCTCCCATTTTTTTGATCCACGATCTAGACAACAGCATACCGAATTTGGGGGGAACGTCGGCTACCACAATATCCATGACCACACTTTTCATGGGCAGCTGAAATAGGGAAACTGCTAGGTCTTTGATGACTCCTAGGCACTACACTCTCCTTGAATCGAAGGAATATAAATCATGATAATTTCTTGTCACCTCCAGTCCCAATTCTTCCATGACTATTTTTGGCATAAGGTTATGGGAAGCCCCTGAATCCATGAGGCAGTTATGCAGCACTTTATCATGTATGTTCAGGGATGTGTAGAAGGGGGGGGATGAGTCATCTCTGTCTTCTACCATGGGGCCTAAGATGACAACTGGCTTCTCATCTTAAAGGTTTACGGAGTCAGCGGGGGGTTGGGGGGACTCAAATTGTAGTAGCTTGGAGAGGGATCTTTTAAAATCTTCATTTTTAACTAGCTCTGAGAGGGGTACAGAAATTCTAATCTTCTGAATCTCATGCTCAAAATTGAAGGAGGGGATAGGTTTAGAAGCTTCCCTTACCTCAGTGACAGGATCTTTGGCTGTTGGCGAGGCCCTCTGAGCTTTCTTTTCTTTAGTTGTGGCTACTGTAGTATTAGTAGGCCTATCTGCTATGAGAGGCTGGTATTGGCTGTCGAAGTCTCCTTCTTTCCTTCTCGATCTGAGATTATATCTGTTAGAAGTGTGACCAGCCCTCTGTTCTTTCCCCAACTCATGAATTTGAGCACTCATCAGTGATCCTTCATATGCGGACTATGTTAAATGGGGAAAAGGGGGAGGTTCTTCAATATAGTGAATTTCAGGGCCAAACTCGTCTATCTCCTCTCTTTCCTCATGATCAACTAGGTTATTTTGGAGGTGGGCTTGAACCCTTTGATCTTCTCTGTCCTTTCCCCTTTGTTCCCTCGGGAAAACCTGAGGCATATAGTTAGCAGGTCGTTTGAAACCTCTATTATCAGTGTTCAGGGGACTTTTGTACATGGGCTTCCCTTCTAATTCCCACCTCTCCACCTTGGCAACAACCAATTTTATTTCTCTAGATGTCTCATCTTTCTGATGGGGCAGGGGAGAGGAACTGGATGAGGAAGTTTCATGCCTGCTCTTGGGCATATTTCTATCACCTACGTTCCTGAGTCGGTTGACAGCCAATATGTTATATTCTACCTCCACGGCCGCATCCTGCATGTGGGCCAGTGTAGCAGCTCTTCTCTCCCTCAGCAGTAGGCAGAATTCGGGATCAAAAGTGATGGAGTAAGTGATCATTGCAGAGGCTTCGAAGAGCTTTATCTCAGCAGGGATTCTGTTGTACATTTTATTAAATCTCTTGGAGAAGTCGGGGACAAACTCTCCTTCCTTTCTCTTCAACAACCCAAACTTTTTCATGTAATACATGAAATCCTTCTTATCTCCCCACTGCCTCAGGAAAGCATTATCCAGGGCTTCAATTCCAGCAATATATTTGAGAACTAATCCTCTAAACCATTTCCTTACCTCACCATCCAGGCTCTGGACAAAAACCCTCATCCAAACATCTTCATCTCCAATGTTCAAGTTGTCTGCATAACTATAGAAAGCAGCCAGGTGTTCTTCTGCAGTTATGTCCCCTTCCCCGATGAAATTGGGCATATATTTCAAGTAATCTCCACCAGGGAAAGGATTCATGGGATGAGGTAAGATCAAGGGAGCGTACCTAGTAGCAACTATGGCGTCCATTCTATTCAGAGGGGGATTAGCACTGGCCATAGGAATATTATGTGGAGGAGAATTTGGAGGAGAAGGAGTCCGCAAAGGGGTTATTGAGGATGAGTCTCAAAGTGGAGTGGGAAACAAGAGAGGATTTAAGGAGAAAGCTAAGAATCTCACGTCAACAGGTGCTCCTCCTTGTGCAGGAGTGGGGAGATCTTCTGTGGTTATGGGTCTATGCCAAGGTATATCTTCAGAGGAGAGGGGAGTGACAAGGATTTCTCCCTCCAATCCTAGACCAGGAGGGGAAAACTCAGCAGGAACACTCCCAAAATTTAGGAAACAGGAAACTTCTGAAGGAGGTCTATTAAGAAACTGAGGAGGAGAAAACATAGTTCTTATAGAAGGAGATGGCAGATTACCTGTTTCGGTGGTGGAAGCTTCTGCTTCAAGGGCCTTTCCTTTTATGAGAACCACCTCTGGATCGGTTTCAGGTGTAGCTAGGGGCAAATGTGGATGGGACCGCGTATGTCTGCCCTTGAAAGCCACAATTGATAGAGAAGGTTCTCTCCAGCGGAGTCGTCACAATGGAGTCACCAGCTGCACAACAACAATCTTGATAATTATGATATCTGATGCACCTTTAGAATCAACTAATCGTTTTCATTCTGCCTAGGGAAAATCTTCAACTTCGTCCTCAGAAACGGTGCCAGAAATGTTGGCGACGAAAGTCACACCTGGATTGCTAGCAGGAGCAGAGCCCGATGCCCATCAGTTTTATGTCACGGTTATTTGTATATGGGTGATCGAATGGAGGGAAACTCAAAATAACAGTGTTCCGACTCTGAAACCAGGCCAGGTATGCATGACCAAGTGAGGTCTTGCGTAAATTTCAGACAATGAGCTGTAGTAAAGGGTGAACAGGTGGAAGACTTATACAATAGAAGTGGAGGTCTGTTATAAACAACAGGTTTCTAACAGATTAAGGAAGAAGACGTCCAAATGAAATATCATCTTACATTCAAACGCGAAAGCCAGAGGATGCATCAATGCAACAATAAATCTTTTATCATATCATAACTGCAATAATTCACACGAATCAGTCAATCATGAATCCTCTTAGAATGAGATGAAAATTAGATGGAGTAAGAAGAACTGTTTCTCATAAAACAAGAAATCTCATATACAGATGCATAAGCTGAAAGCTAGAATAGTTGTTAAAACATTACAGTAGGGAGCTCTGCTCAACCATCGATCATTACAAAATGGAAAAAATTCCTACATATACTCTTCCCTTCCTTTCGTCCAGTGGAGGCGTCTCAAAAAATTCAAAGGGTGACGTCTCATCAATATAATCTGTCTTTTGTTCCCCTGTAATACGCCTCTTTAATTCATCATGGCTCACACCAGGGTGGTAGTTGAGCCCTTTGAATGTTGAATTAGCGTGTGCAGGTTCCTCTGGCGGCTTGAAGACTCGGCGTGGCTTCCTTGAGGATAAATGGTACAGAGGACCCTCCCGGGAAGACTTTCGGTTGGGACCTCCATACTCTGCAATAAATAAGCGAGGTGAGGTTTGAGCCACCCTCTCTTTTGTTCATTAATCTTCAGCAGGTACTGAGATTTATCCCAAGTCGAATCATCATCTGGTACGTCACTGTGCCTTCCCTCTGCGATTTAGTTCGACGTTTTGGGGCCTGAGTGGCCAAATGACAAACATAAACACCCCTTCCCTAGGCCTCCTTCTTGATGACCAGGCACCAAAACCATGGGACTGATTCTGGATGCCATCAAAAATTCGTGGTTCGAGATTTCAAAATGCAAGAAACGAGGGGCACCCGCTCCTCAAAACTCCGATACCTGATATGCTGACCGGATGCCACCTGTCCCAGTTGGATGGGACGGTCCAGATTTTCTTTGGCCCATGGCGCTTCCCCTTCCTAAACCCTGGGCAACTGGTCGGTCCCGATAACTCGATGACCGTCGATCTATTTTTATGGATGGATCTCATCCGCCGATGGAAAAACTTCACCCGCTCGCTTGACTTCTTGCTACAAAATGGGATTCTCTCGTGCTATGCTCAGGTGCTTCCCACACAAACTATAGACCTGGGTACGCCTAATCCCGAGATAAGAAATATCGCTAACAGTTACCAATGGATGTATATGTCCAATGAATCTGTGTATGGATTATGTTCTGTCCTTCTTCGGTTTCGTTAAAAGGTCTTGGTAGTACTTGAGCAGCTCCACCTCGATTTTGGAGTGTTCCCTGAGTATGTTTCCCTGATTGTCCTCCAAGTGAGTGATCCTATTGATGTGTCGCCTATGAATCATAGCTCTATGAAAAAAATTTGTGTTCTTCTCCCCTTCCTTGAGCCATTGCACCCTGGATTTTTTCTTCAATAGGATTTCCTCTTGTTTCCTTCTTTCTTCTAGTTGTTCCTATAGCTGCTCCTCCTCCTTCATTAATTTTGTGGTTCTGGATCCTGAGATGGATGTTTTTTGAATCTCCACCAACCTACTTTCTATGGTCCTTATAATTTGAATTATATTGCCAAAGAAATTTTTGTTCCATTGTTTCATCATCTGCTTGAATTTTTTAAGGTGCTGCTGGAATTTATACATGCTGGAGCCATGGTCTATTTCCGCCTTCTCCCACCAGGATTTGGCTAGTTGTTGAAAATCCAGATGCGATAGCCAGAATTTATCGAAGAAAAAAGGCTTATACTTGGTAGTTCTCCCGTGTCTAGCTGAAGAGCCAGAGGCCAGTGATCTAAACCTGCTTTTGGTAGAATGAGGCTTTCCAGATAGGATCCCGATTCCATTATTTCTTCAGTGAATAAAAATTGATCCAGTTGGCATGCAATGTGTTGATTTCCTGATCTGCGATTAGACTAGGTGAAAGTACCATTGTTGTTTTCTATATCTACTAATTTTAGATGATCAATGAGAGCTTTAAACTTACCACTGTCTTGCTCTAGTTTTTTGGTGCCTCCAGTTTTCTCCTCCAGCATCAAGATCATGTTGAAGTCACCTCCTAAGATCCAGTTTTGAGTTTCTTCCAGGGTCTTGTTCAGTTCAAGTTTCTCCATGAATTTGTCTTTGTCATAGTTGTTGTGAGGCCCGTAGACATTGGTGATGGCACCTTCCTGATTCGAGCCGATGACCTTGAAGTGATTCGTTATTGTGCCTATCGTTGTAAAGGGTTTGCTGATAGTGATGTTGGATGGGTTACATAAGCTAACAAGGCCACCTAAGGCACCTGTGGAATTTTTTGTTATGGAATTGCATTCTTTCCATATGCACTGAAAGATTGTTTCGGCCTCTGCTCCTCGGCATTTGGTTTCTTGTAGCAACAGAATATCTGGGTTTTCTGCTATGATGCAGTCTCGGAGGATCCTTTTCTTGGATCTACCATTAAGTCCTCTAATGTTCCAGGTGATGATATTCATCATTGAGAGGGTGGAGGTATCCCTCCGAAGGCTTGTGGATCTGACCTGAATTTATCATAAGGTTGCCCGCTTCCTTGATCAGTTGGTGCGTTGTTTTTCGTCCTCTTATTTTGTTTTCTTGAATGACTCTCTTCGAGCCAAAGCTCGAGTTCATTGCTATACCCAGGCGTGCTATGGATCCTGCTGAGGAATTGATAAATACCTTATGTACTTTGCACAATTATTCTTCAGGGAGGGTCTGCAGGTCCTTTTGATTTAGGGCTTCCTCTAGCTTTTCTATATCTATTCCTACTAGATCTCGATCGTCCAGCAGCATTGGGGTATCCCCATCCCCGTCTTTCATAGGCTTGGGGAGAAGGGTTAGGATTTGGGCCATTTTTTTGCGGCTGTTGAGAGTTCTTGTGTGGGTCCTGAATTTCCTCATCTTCTAGCAACTAATCCAAAATCTCATAAGAGTTTTTGGTTGCGATTTTCTTCCTGGAGTCTAGGATCTGCTTCCTTGGTGGGTTTCTCTTTTTTGATGCCACCGTGGTGAAGCCATCCTTCTGTGTGGTGTCATTTTCTCTGGTGGCTTGTTTGATAAGAGGGCAATCGCGATATAAGTAGTCGTGCTCATGGAATCTCTTGCATCTAAAGGGAATGTGCTCGTAGTCTAGAGTTTGTTGTCGGTCCTCATCCTAGTATTCAAGGGTCACCGCTCCAGGGAGTTCTTTGGAGATATTCATGTAAACACAGATCCTGGCATATGAGGTATATTTTCGTTGTCTTGTGGCTTTCAAATCTTTGACATATTGCCCGAGGGTGTTCCCTATGCCCATTAGAATCTCTTCCAGCCAGAACTCTTGCGGCAAGGAGTACAGGCAGATCCATACAGGGGCCATGGTAAAATATTTTTTGCTCGGGCTAAATCTTTCAGTCCAGAAGCATAGGAACAGCCCTGCCGAGTTGTAGAAGTACGACCCATTTTCAAAGATCTTGTCCTTGTCCTCTAGATTTTATAAAATGATTGTAAAGAAACCTTTGGAGATGAGTTGGACCTCATAGTCCCCTTTTGGATTCCACCAGTGCTTGATCGATTTGTTGAGGTCCCTCTCTGCTGGACAAAGTCCCAAAAATTTGTCGATAAGGGCGTGCTCTCTCATGAATTGTGTGTGCTCTCAAACCCTATTTGAGCTGATGAGGTACCTCAGTGGTTTCTCCATTTGTGTAATGCATTTTCCCGGTTCCCATCCTCGGGGTGGCTTTGGTTGAGAGGTTCTGACTTCTGTCTCCATTTCCTTTCTGAGGCATTGTTCCCTAGCTAGGAGCTTCTCCCGTACTTGCAGTGGCGGCTTGAAAGTGGGTCTCTTGCTCTGGTACCTAATCTATCATTGGCCGCAACATTACAGTATGAGGGGGGATTCCCCCCCTCTTCTTCACCCATCCTGGTGTGTCAGTGGAGGCCGAATGGTCATGATCATTGCTGGTGAATCTCCGTGCAGGGGTTCTGTGTCTCATCGGTTGCAATCAACACCACAAAGGGATTAGGGTTTCCTCATGGCACCTTTCTTCCCTCTCCTTGGCCTATGGTTCCAACCCTCATGATCATGTGTGCTTTGAAATCTTTCGAAGAGTAAATTCAATTCTTAAAAAGCATGCAACTAACCAAAATTAACATCATAATTTTATTATTCAATTCTTCAAAGGCATGCAACTAACTAAAGTTAAAATTATAATTTTATTAATGGTTACAAGAGTATAATTTATTAATCAGTTTTTTTTTTCATGAAATAATTAAAAATTCAAAAAAAATTATCCAATTACCACCAACAATTATTCCCAAAGTGAAACTTATTATTTAAATTTCTTTAACTAAATTTAAATCCATAACTCCACTTAATATTTTTTTAAGTGGATAAAATAGTCTAACTTCTTAAAATTGATGAAATAAACAAACTTAAAAACTAATAATTCAAAAGTAATATTAAAAAATTATAATCCAAAAGTTATATATATATATCTATATATATATATATATATATATATAAATTAATATTAAGTCTAAATTTTATTGGAGGCTTATAACTGTTATGTATATATAACCGACTACATGATCTGGTTCATAACAGTAATCTTGGGAGATATTAGATATATCCCTAACTTTATGAGATATAGAAGGGATAACCATTAGCGATTATCCACAATATATATCTACCACCATAATTTATGAAGGTTTATATAACAATGTGGCAATGCCATGACCATCACCTGAAATCTATTAGTAGTGAACAAAATTATTTAATTATTATTTTCCAAAAGAGTGTAGTTGACGGACATTTGTGCGTATTTTATTTTATTTTTATTTTATTTTTAAATATAGTTATCAATTAAAATCAATAAAATTTAAAATTACTAATATGCTACAACCTAAATAACACTTAAAAGAAATGGTCATACCTTATCAATGTAATTATGTTATATTATTTGGTTCATATAATTTTAATAATTTTATCGTGAATCCCTTATACTTATCCAAATAAGTGAGTGCCTTGAAGTCAACCACCACATTTATAGATTATTAACTTTTGCAAATATGAAATTGTAATTTCACCACCGAATCCACCAAACATCCAAAACCTTGACAAGTTCTCCCTCTTTATAAGTGGCCTCAATTTCGAAATTGCTATGTCCTCTCTTGCAGAAATCAATCCACTTCTTGTATTGACACGGATTTGTATCAACGTACTCAATGTATTTGCACAATATTTATTAATAGGAAACCACTAGTACAATGGTCAATTTTGTTCTGGCAGGCCTCTTATTGTCTTCCACATGTTTCTATAGTTGTTGGGTGCAGTTATAGCTACACAGGGATCCTCCCACCTTGCATAGGAGTAGCTATATTAGATCATTGAATTGCTACAAGTCTTGGTCACATTAATTTGTGTAAACACATTCTTTAATCTGTTTATCTCTTAGCATAATATATGCTTCATGGAGTCCTTTAAACCTCTTGAATCGATCACGGGAGGGCCATGTAGTGAAGTGTGTGAGTTTGATTATCGAGTTAGTTTATCTGGATATGTGAATGTTGGTTTGAATATGGAGAATGAGTCTACATTTATAATACTTCTTTATATAAGGTTTTGAAAATCATTGTCATTGAACTTGGATAAGAAAGATAGATACTACAAAAGTAATGATTGTGAGAAATGCAGCTTGAAGAGTAGAATATGTTCTCTGAAGGAAAATGGTGAAGATGAGTGGGTAAAGATGGAGGGAGCCACATAATATTTTACTTTGTTTCTTGATAATACCAGAGTACATTTAATACATAAGTTATTTAAGGAAAAAATTTATGACTGCCTTCTGCACCAAAGACATGAAGAAGGTAAAGATCCAAATTTTCTCTCCTTCACACCTTGTGTAAATAGTGTTCCCTTGACACTTGGTTTCTTTGGTGATAACTTGGGCTTGAAACTCATCCTGAAATTTCGTCAAGAGCCAAAGGTTGGGAAAGGCCCAAAAGTTTTACTTTATCAGGTTCAAGGAGCTATACATATAGCAACTGCAGTTGTGGCTGGTGTCAATGTTAATATTCGAGACACACATGGTTGGATTTCACTTCACTGGGCTGCATTTCATGGATGAGAGGAAACATTGGTTGCACTTGTTACATTAGGCACAACAACAGGTGCAGTGACAAATCCGACACCCAATTTCCCTGTAGGTATAACACCAACAGATTTGGCTTCTAGGCAAAGACATAAAAATGATTAGGCCTTAAGTAATTCTAGTTGTCTAAGTCAAAACGTGGCATCACATACACCCTCCCTTAAAAAAAAAACATATTCCCTAAATTATGGTCTTTCTCAATATAAGGAAAAATTCATGACACAACTTATATGTGTATTTCATGATAGCAAACCCTGTCCCATTGCACCTTCAGTGATTAAAACATGTTGAGGATATTAATATCTTGATTACACCTACCCCTATTTAGCAGGTACCTTACTACATCCTGACTCTATTTTATTACCGCTAGTAATTGAAATGACACACTTATCTTATACATTTATTCTTACTAATTTCCATATAGGACCCCCCCCCCCATAGTTAATGTATAGTTTGTTCATTTCACTGCTAGTTAGAACATTTTCTAATTGATTTTCTATTTAAATAAATCTTATGCTGAGTTTGACATAAATACATATAATCTCACATGGGATATCTTTATAATTATAAACAATCATTATTGACTTTTATCATCACTCTAGCTTGACAATACATATGCCATCACTCATGATATTGAGAATCAAAAGCTTTTCATGCTTTAAAATATGGACTTAAGATACTACTAATCGATGTGTCATTTGATGTCATCATTTGATTATATATATATATATATATATATATATATATATATATATATATATTATTTCTTTTCTCAATCTCACTATCTTCTTAAGTCATAAATTAGATCTCGACCAACGAAATGTCATGTCTAGGATTCTCTTAAGAGCATTGAGTTTGGTTACCTTAGGTGATTATAATAAGGTCTTGTCATCCACTAACAATTTCCTTTGCCAATCACACAAATTCATATTTATGCCTATGATTTCACCTGAAACTCGGTTCAATCTTAGCCTCCCACTTACTAACTAATTTGATTATAACCTCAAAGATATAATTACAATATCTCAATGATTGTCGACAACTTTTTATCACTATATTTATTAATGATTTCATGCCAACTCTTCTTATTACCAATGTCACCTCATAGATCCATTTTTATAATTCTTTTATAAGTGATTATACTTTATTTATTCGTTTTCAATGTGTCTACATTTAATGAATTTCTTATGTATCTCGTAAATTGACTATAAAAATTTAGTTGTTTCTTCAAAGTGCTAACGTAACAACAAAATATCATTCTCATAATTTCTACTTCCTTGAATATCCTTAGATGCAATGATTGAATTGTGATAGCTAATTGAATTAAAAGAAGATCAAGAGTTTTTGCTTTGGAAGTATGATTTTAACCACAATTGTAACAACAAAATCTACATAAATTTTTCATAAATTCTTTTTTCAATAAATAAAATTCTCCATTTAAAACTTATGGCAATAACTAGTCACTAATGTTACTACTAAATATTAATACTAAATCTTAATAGAAATTTAGTCTTGAGTAAGTTTGAATGAGAATCCTAGACTTTAATCAAGAAATTTAATAATCATAAGATGATGATGATGATGATGATGATGATGATTATTATTATTATTATTATTATTATTATTATTATTATTATTATTATTATTATTATTATTATTATTATTATTATTATTATTATTATTATTATTATTATTATTATTATTATTATT
>ML799989.1:43454-76596 GCA_009831015.1 Picea engelmannii | reverse complement strand
TTATTATTATTATTATTATTATTATTATTATTATTATTATTATTATTATTATTATTATTATTATTATTATTATTATTATTATTATTATTATTATTATTATTATTATTATTATTATTATTATTATTATTATTATTATTACAACAATGAAGCATAAATTCAATTTCTAAGAAGTATGCAACTAATCAAAATTAACATCATAATTTTATGATTCAATTCTTAAGAAACATGCAACAAACCAAAGTTAAAATCATGATTTTATTAATGATTACAAGAGTATAATATATTAATTAGTTTTATTTTTTTTCATGAAATAATTAAAAATTAAAAAATATATATCCAATTACCACCAACAATTATTCCCAAAGTGAAATTTATTATTTAAATTTCTTTAACTAAAATTTAAAGTTATAACTCCACTTTATTTTTTTTAACAAATAAAATAGTCTAACTTCTTAAAATTGATGAAATAAACTAACATGAAAATTAATAATCCAAAAGTAATGTTAAAAGACGATAATCCAAAAGTTATATATATATATATATATATATATATATATATATATATATATATATATATATATTAATATTAATATTAAGTTTAAATTTTATTCGAGGCTTATAATTGTTCTGTCTATATAATTGACTACATGATCTAGTTCATAATAGTAATCTTGGGAGATATTAGATATATCCCTAACTTTATGAGATATAGAAATGATAACCATTAGCGATTATCCACAATAGATATCTACCACCATAATTTATGAAGGTTTATATAACAATGTGACAATGCCATGATCATCATCTGAAATCTATTAGTAGCAAACAAAATTATTTAATTATTAGTTTCCAAAAGACTGTAGCTGACCGACATTTGTGCTTATTTTATTTTTAAATATAGTTATCAATTAAAATCAATAAAATTTAAAATTGCTAATATGTTACAACTTAAATAATACTTAAAAGAAATGGTCATACCTTATCAATGTAATTATGGTATATTGTTTGGTTCATATAATTTTAATAATTTTATAGTGAATCCTTTATACGTATCCAAATAAGTGAGTACCTTGAAATCGGCCACCACATTATAGTTTATTAAATTTTGCAAATATGAAATTGTAATTTCACTACCTACTCCACCAAACATCCAAAACCTTGACAGGTTCTCCCTCTTTATAAGTGGCCTCAATTTCGAAATTGCTATGTCCTCTCTTGCGTAAATCAATCCACTTCTTATATTGACGGGGCTTTGTATGAACGTACTCAATGTATTTGCACAATATTTATTAATAAGAAACCACTAGTACAATGGTCATAATTAAGTGGTGGATGTAACTTAGAATCCTAAAAGATTTTTTTCTGGCAGGCCTGTTATTGTCTTCCACATGTTTCTATAGCCGTTCGGTGCAGTTATAGCTACATAGGTATCCTCCCACCTTGCATCCGAGTAGCTATCTTAGATCATTGTACTGCTACAAGTGTTGGTCACATTGATTTGCAAAAACACATTCTTAAATATGCGTATCTCTTAGCGTAAGATATGCTTCATGGAGTCCTTTAAACCTCTTGAATCGTCTGCAAGAAGGAAAATTAGCATGTAGTGAAGTGTGTGAGTTTGATTATCGAGTTAGTTTATCTGGATATGTGGCTGTTGGTTTGAAGATGGAGAATGGGTCTACAAATATAATACTTCTTCAGATAAGGTTTGGAAAATCATTGTCATTGAACTTGGATAAGAACGATAGATACTGCAAAAGCAATGATTGTGAGAAATGCAGCTTGAAGAGTAGAATATGTTCTCTGAAGGAAAATGGGTAAGATGATTGGGTAAAGATGGAGAGAGTGACAGAATATTCTACTTTGTTTCTTGATAAGATCAGAGAACATTTAATACAAAAGTTATTTAAGTAAAAACTTTATGATTGGCTTCTACACCAAAGACATGAAGAAGGTAAATATACAAATGTTCTCTCCTTGGTGCCTTGTGTAAATAATGATCCGTTGACACATGGCTTCTTTGGTGATAACTTGCAGTTCAACCTTATCCTAAAATTTGGTCAAGAGCCAAAGGTTAGGAAAGGCCCAAAAGTTTTACTTTATCAGGGTCAAGGAGCTATACATATAGCAGTTGTAGTTGTTTTTGGTGTCAGTGTTAATATTTGAGACACACGTGGTTGGATTTCACTTCACTGGGCTACATTTCATGGATGAGAAGAAACATTGGTTGCACTTGTTACATTAGGTGCAACACCAGGTGCGGTGATGGATCCGACACCCAATTTCCCTGCAGGCCTTACACCAGTAGATTTGGCTTCTAAGACGGGACATAAAGGCATTGTTGGTTACCTAGCAAAGTCACAATTGACTAGTCATCTCTCTTCGCTGACATTTAAAGAAAATATCATGGACAGTGTATCGACAAGTATTACTGGTGAAAAATCCATGGACACTGTGGCAGTGAATGACATTATCCCACTGGATGGAGGTGGATAAGATCAACTATCTCTTAAATACTCTCTTTCCACAGTACAAAATTCTGTACAAGCGACAACTTGAATACAATCTAGCTTTTCGAGTGCATTCATTTAGCAGGAAGAAGTTTGTTGCATATGGAGATTCTAAATCTAGAATGTCATATGAGGAAGCACTTCCATTTGTATCAGTTCAAAAGACTAATAAGTCAAGTTACTATGATAAAGCTCTACATACAACAACTTTACGAATCCAATGGAAGTTATGTGGTTGGAAGGGTCACAAAGAGTTCCTCATAATTCATAACAGCATTGTCAAAATCGAGGCACATATAAGGGGTATCAGGTGAGGAAACAATACAAAAATGTTTTTATAGTATGTTTGTACCACTCTTGGACAATTCTTCCTCAGGGGATAAAAACCATTTATTGGACAGCCGAGTAAGATTAAGAAGGTCAATATTGGAACAGAGCAGACTCCAAAGTTTGCAGAGTTAATACATGAATATAAGGACTTGCTTCCAACCAATTTCACTGATATGATGGGCTATTACACAACAGGGATGAAGTTTACACAACAAGGCTAAAGTTTCAAACCGTTGACATAACCGTAAGGTTTAAACCCGCAGGCATACACGTTGGTCACATGTTCACCAAACCACTCACATTCAAATGGTTACAACATACATTACGGTGGGTCTAACCGATGTAGCACCGGTCGTATGCAATACAATATATAACCATGGGTCGGGGCTTATCCCCGACCCGGTTCATGCCCCAACACACATTTTCACAATGTTAAATATATTACAATACATTTATATATTAAGTAACATGTGGGGGCACACCGGTTGGGCAGCCTTTCCCAAAGCTTTACCCTGCCCAGAGGTCACAGGGTCGACTCGTACCAAGTGAAAATATTTTAACCAATAAACAGGTGACACGTGGCAACCATTGATTGGGGCACGTGTTTCCATCCCATTCACTACCAACAAACCATGTCACATGCCAACTGTCCCAATAACTGCCTTCCACATGTCATACATCCTGCCACGTCATCCTTCGTACACACTGTACAGTCAACATCGCTTTTTTTTACCTGTTTGTCATTTTGAACATAATGCAATATCTCTTGCTCCCGACATCCATTTGAACCCAAATGAGTTGCATTGGGTTCATAATGACGAGGCCTACGGTCTCGTTTGATTTGAAGCAATTCCGAGCACTTTGAATTTTTGAGCAAAATTTGATCCCCTAATCACAACTCCCCATTGGAAATCTTTTGGACCTCCAAAAGACTATTTTCAGTCTATTTGAAGATGAGGGTATAGTTCCCTCACTCTTCCAACCTTAATCCACTTGGTTTTTCTTGGATTTGTACCTTTAAGACCAACTCGAAGATACTCCACATTTCCTCGTTTTGAAGTTCGCATTCTCCTATCAAGGATGGTGTCTTCATGCAGTTCTGTAAGATATTATGAGGGGAAACCATCTATAGAAGGAATCTGAATATGCTATCCTTTATCATCAATCAATGAAGGCTCATACAATTTCAAATTCTCAACATTAACAACTGCATACATTTGCATATAAGGAGGCAAATCTAAACGAAAGGCATTGTTACCAATCTTGTCGATAATCTTGAAAGGACCATATCGAATCGGTTTCAATAATGTAAAGCCAAAATTCATCTCCAACTTGGAAACTGTGATCAACACGATGCTTTTCATGTCTCGTCTTGTACTTGGCTTGACTCTTTTCCAACTGCTCTTGCACCATTTGATGTATCGACTGAATTTTTTCAATGAACTTTTATGCCCTATCAATTTCATATTGACCATCGATAGTAATATCCTTCACAAAGATAAACTCTAAAGGTGATTTGGGAAATAGCCAAAACATGCTTCAAATGGTGACGTTTCAGTTGAAGAGTGCTTAGCTCAATTGTAAGCATCCTGAATGTAGTGTAAATCCTCATCCAAAAGTTTAGGATGTTTGATCCAATAAGCATGAAGAAGATGCACCACTGTTCAATTTACCACTTCTGTCTGACCATCTGTTTGGGGATGAAAAGTTGTGCTCTTTTTCAGTTTGGTGTCCATGAGTGCCCATAAAGTCGACCAAAAACTTCCAACAAATCGAGAATCCTAATCAGAAATAATGGATTTAGGAAATCCAAAATGCACCCAAACATTTTGAAAAAACATTTGTTCCATCTGTTCAGATGTAACCTGCTTCGCACAAGGAATCAAAATACACATTTTCCTAAATCGATCAACCACAACATAAAGACAATCATGATTTCGTCTATACATAGGTAGACCTCCTACAAAATCCATGGAAATACTTTCCCAAGGACAAGAAGGAACCAGAAGTGGAGTATAGAAACCCAACTTTCGATTGCTAGGTTTTCTAGTGGCACATAACGAACATCCTCTAACATATATTGAAACACTTTCATTCATTTTAGGCCAGTAGCAGTATCTTTGCAAATTAGCCACTTTCTTGCCTACACCAAAATGACCAACAATAAGAGAAGAATGGGCTTCTCTTATAATGTTGATTCTTTCCCCCTATGTAATACATAGCTTGCCAAGATGATACAAAAGATTATCATGCACATGGTAATCCAATTCCTCAACATGGTTAGAATGACACAAAGTTTCATATACTTCTTTAAAATCAGTATCCAAAGCATATTGCTCAACATAACTTTCATGCATGATGGGAATATGCTTAAGAATAACTAAAGCACTGATAATAGGTATTGAAAGAATATCAACAACTTTGTTATAAATTCCCTTCTTATACCTGATGACCAAGTGGAACTTTTGAAGAAAGCCCATCCATTTGAAGTGCCTAGCTTGTTGTAGCTTTATTTTTTATTGTAAGTATTGCAGTGGTTGATGATCGGTCTGAACAATGGTTTCTTTCCCCAACAAATAATATTTCCATTTTTTCACACTTTGTACCAATGCATAGAATTCCTTATTATAAGTAGGATAGTTAATCATGGCACCAATAAAAGTTTGATAATGAAAACAAATGGGCTTACCATGTTGTAGCAAAACTTTTCCCATTACATAATTGGTTGCATCTGTTTGGATTTTAAAAGGTTGTCTTAAATTTGGAAGTGCAAGAACTGGTGTTGAACTGATCTTCCCTTTCAAAGTATCAAAAGCCTTTTGTTTCTTTCCTCCCCATTGAAAAACTTTCTTGACACTTTTCATTGCATGTAATGGAGCTGCAATGGAAGAAAAGTTACCAATAAACTTCCTTCAATATTGGGCTACTCCCAAAAAACTTCTTACCTCCATCACATTGCTGGGCTTGGGCCATTCCAATATGACTTTGACCTTGGAGAGATCAATTTTAAATTCACCTCCACCAACAATATACTCTAAGTAAATAAGTGAAATCTTTCCAAATTCACATTTGGACATCTTCAAAGACAACTTTTCCTTTCTCAAAACATCCAAAACTTGTTTCACATGTTTAACATGCTCTTCACGAAATTTTCTAAAGATCAAATATCATCCAAGTAGACAATAAGACAATCATCAAGAAAAGGCCTTGAGACAACATTCATAACTCTCATGAAAGTAGTAGGTGCATTGCAAAGTCCAAAAGGGATTACCATCCATTCAAACAAACCTTGCTTAGTTTTAAAAGCTATCTTCCATGTGTCTCCCTCGACAATCTTGATCTGATGATATATGCTTCTCAAATCTAACTTACTAAAATATTTAGCATCTTTCAATTGATCAAGCAAATCATCGATTCTAGGAAGAGGATAATGATTTTTTACTGTAATTTTGTTCAAAGCCCTGAAATCATCACACATACGCCATGTACCATCTTTCTTTGGCACTAACACAATTGGAGATCCACATGGCGATGATCTTGGTACAATAACCCATTTGTCGAGCAACTCTTGGATTTGTTTTTTAATTTCAGCATTTTCCATGACTGACATTCTGTACATACCAATGTTTGGAAGAGGACAATCTTGCTGCAATTTTATTTCATGTTGGATACCCATTTTTGGAGGTAATCCCTTTGGTTCCTTAAACATTTATTCATATTTATTAACAACCTCATATAGATCAGATTTCAACTTTGTATCACAACCTTGAAATGCTTCGTTTTCAATATCATCTTTGGGTTTAATCCTCAAAAGAAAAAAAATATTTCTAGCATTGACTAATATCTTCATTTGTCCCGCATTTACAAGTGATAAATTCATCTTCTTTGTATGGGCTCTAACAATTTACTCAACTCCATTCTTAAATAAAAGATACTTATTCTCATGACGATGAAAAATAGCTTTACTATCGTATAAATATGGGCTTCCCAACACAATACCACGGATATCCAAAGAAATAACATCAAGCTCTACCTCATCAATGAAATGTGCAGTGATAGCAAACCTAAGTTTACACCTTTTTGTTACATGTAACTTAGCATTATCACATATCCAACCAAGAGGGTATGGCTTAGGATGTGGAATTGTTTCCACCTTTAATTTCTTAACAGTTTCTTCAGATACAAGGTTTGCTTGAGATCCAGTATCAAAGAGAGTATCTATTTTAGTATGCTTTGAAACAACCGTTATGTGAAAAAGTTCAATTCTCTTTTTTTCTTGTCGAGTTACATTGATATTATTTTAAGAACTAGTACTTGCAATAGAACCATTACCTTGAAAACCCATGGTTGTGATCTTTGTTTCATCACCCGAATCAGAACCTAAGTCATGTTGTATGGTTGCAACAGTCTTTGACTTCCCTTTGTTGCTAAACTTTTTGGGTCTTCTTTCAGGATGAAGTTTCCAACAATGGTCTTCATCACGACCATCTTTTGAACAATGTTTGCATGTGAATTTTTCTCCCTCTTTCTTAACAACAACATTCTTTTTTCCATTGCCCTTGAACTTCCTCTTTCCTTTGTCTCCATGGCTGAAAGGCTTCCTATTACCCTCATGATTTGTGTTCCTTCCTCTTTCTTCCAAATGACTGGCCTGAACACAAACGTCATCTAGATTTGAAGGATTAAACATGAGTATAGTATGTCTCAAATAAGTATGTAAAGATCCAATGTACTTGAGTAAAGTTTCTTGACAAGACAAATCTACTCCCAAAACCAAAGCTCTTCTCCTAGATTCTTGAGTAAATCTTTTCACATTCTTTCCTTTACCTTGTCTAAAAATTTTCCAATCCATAGTAGCCTTTTGCATATATGCCAATGTGTAAAATTGTCTTTTAATTGCAACAATAAAATCATTCCAAGAGGTTAAAATTTTACCATGTTTCTTCATGTCCTCCCAAGTCTTGGATTCCCACCAAATGACTGCTGCACTATCCAATCTTAAAGAAGCAAGATGAATCTTAGTTTCATCATCTTGAATTTTTTGTATCCTATAATACACCTCAATCTGATGAATCCAATAATCTAATTTCTCAGCATTAACTTCTCCATCGTATATTGGCAATTCAATTTAATACCAAGATTTAATGAAGGAATTTGCGAAGGAGTTTTACCATGTCCCTTTGGAGAATTCAGAAGAGGTCTTGAATTGGTAGAAGAAGAAGAAGAAGAAGATGGAGGAGAGGGTGGTGGAGAAGCACCATTCCCTTCATTTCCATTTGGAGTTTTATCACCATTGTCTCCCTTATGTTTTGAAGGGTTGGAGCCTTAACCTTACGACCTTGTATTCCTTTCCATCAAGATCTTCATCATCTCTCTCATTTCCATGACAACCTTTCGGATATCTTCATCTTCTATGGGAACATGTTCATGACTCTCTTCATGAGCCATACTTGGTGAATGCCTCCTTGAAACTTGTGGTGATGATATATGCTTCCTCCTTGAAGGCTGATAACTTGGCTCTACAAGTTTACCTTCTCCTCTTGTGAGTTTCAACCTTGTGAGCATAAGAAAACAAAGCACTTGCAAATAATCAAGTCTTCAAAAACCTATGATCTGATACCTACTTGATCTAAAAATGAAGAAGACTTGTATTCTTTAAAATATTTACAAGTAAAGTTTATGTGTTAAAATGAAAATGGATCAACTTTGCAACACAACTTTAATAGGTTTTACTCATTCAAGATGCATATAACAACAACATAATCAATGAACAGAAAACACATAACACAGCAAATGATAAAGGAGTTTACCCCTCTCTTGGGCTACATCTCCTGGTACAGCTTCCAATGGATCATTTGTATCATTTGGCCAAAAAATGAAGAAGATAGACTTCTTGTAAGTCCCCCTTAAAGCTTGGTGTCTCTGCATCTACAAAACACACCTCTCTTGGATCAACCTAGCCCACACATATTTTAAAGCGTAAAAAATTGGCACGGAGCGCAACCGCACAACTGGTCCAAACTGTTGAATGGTTATGCAAACTTGCTTGAAAAGAAATCAAACAAGATGTCCAGACGACTGAGGGTGTCCTAGTAATGAAGTTGGTCAGCCATGTCCCGACACCTTTCGAAGATTAGTTGCAGATAATATTTTGAGAACCTGAAGGTATTGGGTAGCTCTAGAGCATGGGCTACAACGTTTGGTGGATCATTAACATCTAGTACAATCGACATTGGTGTTTCCTCCAACCATTCTTGAGGAATCGCTTCCTCAACCAACCACCCAATTTTTTCACATGATTGACGTTTGGAGGCTCGTTAACATTTGGTGCAGTAGACATAGTGGTTTCCTCCAACCATTCTAGAGGAATCTCTCCCTCAATCATACAACCACCTGATTTTGTCACAGGGTCAATGTTTGAGGCAGTTTTTCTAAATTGCTCAGTGGTTCTTGAGGGCTCGAAGCAGTGCACAAGGGTTCATGAATCCAATTATGCTGAGACAAAGGACGGCCAACCTGGATGATAAACAGGATGGGGGTCGGAGAGTGGGCCGAAAAGGGCCCAGGTCGACGGTGTCGGGCCACAAAATTGTAATAGGTCAGAACATGCTTTTGCTAACCCTGTTCGTGAAGCATTGGAGAGACACATATGATAACAATAGCCCAACACCAGAAGGGAGAAAGACCAGGAGAAATGGGAAACTGAATGCAAATCTAGAGTGAAATAAAAATTGCGATGCCTTGCCTCTATAGCAATCGAAGTGACAGGGAAAGGTTACATAAAGACCGAATTGATGGAATCGAGTTTCCTTGTAACTTCTTTGATAAGCCTCGATTATTTATTTGTGTGGGCCATTAAAACCTCTTTCATGTGCAGGCGCACAATACCAAGTTGATTTGACAAGGAGGAAGGGTGGCAGAGGTGTTTTGGGTGTTTCATGATAACCCGATGCCACCCCATCTAGGGGTAGACTTTAGTATTCACTACTTCAGAACTTTTAAATATATGTATTATGGTTATTGTTTTTGATGTTAAATATTTTTTCCTCTAATAATCTTCCTTTTTTTTATAAAGATTTAAAACATATAAAATTATGTTTTTTCTAATTCATTTTTTTAATTCATTAAAAACCATCAATTTTATAATTATTTAATTTGAATCTTTCTTTTGTGATATGTCTTTGTGAAATATACGCAATCCTAAAAATCTAGTTCTTACCATCTAGTTCTTTAAATTCATTAAAACCATCATATGTCTTTGTTAAATATACTCAATCCTAAAAGTTTAGTATTTTAATAACAATTTGGTGGAGTTGTTTTTAGTGAGAACAAAATTTGTATAGAGATAAATAAATTAAATTAAAATCTATCAATAAATTAGTGTTAAATTTAAATAGTTTATTAATAAGAATAATATTGTTGTAAGGTGAAAAAATAGTAATGATTAGTTTTTTATTTTTTTAATTTAATAATAATTTGATAATTATTAAGTTAAAATTTATAAATAACATTAGTGTGGTGAAAAATAGTAATGACTAGTTTTTAATTTTAATTTAATAACAATTTGATAGATGTATTTTGGTGAGAATATAAAATTAAATTTAAATTTATTAATAAAATCAATAATAAACCGAATGATTTATTTTTTATTTTTCAATAAATTAATATTAGAAAAAGATCACTATGATTCACATTTTCATAAAATAAAAAGAAGATGGAATCAAAATTCAAAATTACCTTATACTACTACACCTACTAGTATATATTTTGATTAAAAAACCTAAAACAAATTTAGATTTAAACAACACACTTTTTTGTTACGCTCAAAATCAATTACAACAAGGAAACATAATCAATTACAACAAGGAATCATGTGCACCTAATATATATTTTGATAAAAAAACCTAAAACAAACTTAGATTTACACAACACATTTTTTTGTTATACTCAAAATCAATTACAACAACAAAGCATGTTTGAAATTTATACTATATTAAGAAAATGTTTACAAAACATTGACTTTCGAAAACAAAATTAATTACAAGAAGCAAACATAAAGACCAAACTTGACGCTCTGTCTTTTCAACTCTATAGATTTGAAATGACAAGCTCTTATCGGATTAGGATTGACTTCTTATTGTATATATATATACCCCAATCAAATATAATTTAGAATCATTACATTACCTAAATGGAATATCATTGAAGGGATGAGTGATGGCCACAACTCTATCCCTACAAAGGGTTTTAGTAAGAATGGTAATGGTGGATTATAATTATAGATTTACATGAAAAATTAAATTTACATATTAATATTAATATTGTTTATAATCAATATTTTTTTTTGTGATTTTAATTTAGAAAGATGAAAAATAAAAATTCTAAAAGATAAGAAAACTAACCAATCTATATATTAATATAGTTTCTCTAATTTCCTTGTATTCTAAAAAATTAAAAAAATTAAAAATAAATAAAAGTTATACAAAATAAAATATGATCTCTCTAATTCCCTTATATCTAAAATAAATAAATAAATAAGAAAGAGCTATACAAGATAAGAGACTCAACAAATCTATATATAAATATGTTCCCTTTAATTCACCTATATGCTGAAAAATTAAAAAAAAAATAAGAATAAATAAGGGAGAGTTATAAAAGTAAAATTGAATCAAAGTAAAAATATAAACAATAGTTTTCACCTAATTTTATTATTAATTTTATTAACAATAAAGAATAAGATTTGAATTTTGATGTCACGGCCATATCCATTCGTAGGGATATGGTTTTCTGCATACGTCATAGTGTTTTCCACCTAAGCCAAATATGGCCAATAACTAGCCTTGTATTTTGAAAAAAAGCGGATCCCAAGCCGATTCAGTTAGAGGAAGACTTATGGGGAATAGAGCGGGAGGCCCACAAAGGGGACTGTAAGAGTTGAAAATTAGAAACTTAGTAATTATAAGTGAGGAAGATTTAATCTATAATTATCGATTCATCTAAAAGGAGGAGGAAAACTCTTTGTCTTATAATGAATTTTGGCATCCTAAAGGAAGATGGATAGAAAATTATAGGACAATTTGTTGCGGTTTAGGTCAAGTAGTTCTAGACCAATGTTTCATCCATTAAAAAGCTCTATTCAAATATCACAACCACTCCTACCCATCTCTCTTATTACCTTTGGGGATTTTCATTTCCTTAAACTGAGAACGTGTAATTCAATCAAAATTTAAAATTACTCTAAAACCTATTTGATTTCATTTCATTAATATGAATATAAATATAATAAATTCTAAATATTTTTTTTTAATATTTTATTTATTTATAACTAAAACATAGAACTATTCTAAAATATATTGGATTTCATTTCATTTCATTAATATTAATATTAATATAAATATATATATATATATATATATTTTAAATATTTATTTTTATTTATATAATTTAATCATAGAAATACTCTAAAATATATTTGATTTGATTTCATTAATATGAATATAAATATAAATATAATAAGTACAAAAATATTAAAGATTCTTTTTTTAATATTTTTTCTATTCATATAACGTTACCAGGAACACACGTCCAATTGAATATCTTTTAATTAGCAATTTTAAAAATACTTTGAGATCAAATCCCATGAAGTATAAAAGAATAAATGTTGTAAAGAAATATAAAGAGGGTAATCAGAAGAGGAAGTCATGCACCTTGAACACTATTTAGGGGTCCTAAATACCTTAAATAATATTACTAATGTTTATTTATCTACTATTCAAGGGTCCTAAGTATCCCAAATAACATTATTAATATTTATTTATCTAATTCATAGGTTTTTCATTTCTTCATATAAAATACATTAAATTGAATTAAAAGGGTGGATATACTAACCAATTTAATATATATGAAAATGTTAGATTTTTTTTTTTATTTAGATCCCGTTTGTGTTCTAAATTATTTCATTTGATTAGATATAGAACCTTAAAACTCAATCAGAAACATGGAAATAGTGTAGAGTTTGGTTATTTTTTTTAAGACTCAAATTAAATAAAAAAATAAATAAATATCCTACTGAATTTAGTTTATAATTTCTTTCATTATTTTCTTATGCCATAAATAAACAACAGTATCATATTGATGATAATAACAGAATGAGGACAACAAAAATAACATAATAACAACAACATAGTTATATATTAGTGTAACAGAAGAATAGTGATAACAACATCATAAGAAGAATAATGAAAACAACATTATAATACATACATCCACCTTCAGGTTGGTTATCTAGTCTCTTTTCGGTTTGATCCTCTTCTTGTTCTTGCCTGGACTGAATATTAACCTCCCAGCCAACTAGGGACAACCTCTCCGGCTCCTTAGCTCCAAAAATCCTTGCGGTTTCTTGGCCCCCAAGCCCAAATTTCCTAGCAACACTAGTGTCGTGTGAGAACTTCCGAAAAACCATTTCTCCAATTTCCTCCTCGTCCTCCTCCTCTCCACTTTGAAATTCATAAATCCTCAAACAGAAATAACATGCCTCTTCCAAGTCCTTCTCTTCTTTCTTATCCTCCTCTCTCAAATCCCCCTCACTAATTCCCAACAACCTTATCCCCCCATTAATTCCCAACAACCTTATCTCCCATTAATTCCCCAAAACCTTATCTCCCCATTAATTACTTCACCCACCTTTTAATAATAAAATAATAAAAAACTTATTAATATATTTTAATAATCAATTAAATTTAGATTAAAAGATATGATAAAATTAATCAATTTGGGTTGTTACATATACCCACCCTTCAAGAAACTTCGTTCCGAAGTTAGAGTAATTTACAATACAAGGGTAACGACACATGATTCATACATATGTATCAAATAATCAAAATCATCAATTTAAAACACTTATACACAATAGTTTACATGTGCAAGGCATACATGTGTAGCTAGCACATTCATGAATCATACATGTACTAATGAAAATAATTATCACACTTTAAGTAATTCTTCTATGCGTCCAACCCAATGAACAAGACCATTCATTTCATAAAAGATAGTAAACTATTTAAATGTTCATGAAATTCCTCATTTACAACAATTTACGACAAGCTACATTCACTTAGATAATTTTAGTTTAGTTAAGTAAATATAAATATACACATATACATATATTTTTATTTTTCAAAAAGAGGAAATCAAGAAATTCTTCTATAAGGAAAAATCCCCACACACTCTCAACTACTTCTATTCATCCTTCCTCCCTAACTTACTTCCATATTCCATCCCTATCCTTCCTCTGCTAGAATATCTTTGAGAGTCAACTATATTGACCTAACTCCAAATAAAACTTGTAGGTGGAAGTGTCAACTCTCTTGACCAAGCTTCCCCAGCAGACATCTGACAGTCATCATCACAGGTCTAGGGGAGCGTGAGATAAAACCGTCCTCCCATGACTCCAAGTTTCAGAGGATACACAGTGGGAAATGTTTCTACCCCTCTAAATAGGACTAGGGTCAACACCCTTCCATGGAACATATACTGGCACTGTGTTTCTAGGAATTTTGTTATCGTATATTCAATTTTAGATAGTCTTGTCACCTAAAAAATATAATTTCACCATAAAAAATTTCTATCATATTGTTTCCTGGTCTATGTTCATGATATCAACCTTTTATCATCATTATTCTCTCACTATTTTACAACCCATTCACATGCAGATTAATCGATAACACAAAATCATACATATCTATGCATTATCATAATATAAATGCATTTAACCATAATCTCAATTTGGTATCCTCACACCAATAACTTTAAATGTCAAAATTTTCAAGTTAGAAATATATAGCATGATATCCATCATAATTCAAATAACGTTAAACATTCACAGGATTTCCTTTAACCTAGGTTCACATGTCTTAAAAGTTCAAGTGTATCATCAATAGTTTCACAGTAAATAGAAAATAAATATAACTAGGCCTTAAGTAATTCTAGTTGTCTAAGTCAAAACGTGGCATTACATACACCCTCCCTTAAAAAAAAATCTTATTGCCGAAGTTATGGTCATTCTCAATATAAGAAAAAATTCATGGCACAACTTATATGTGTATTTTATGATAACAAACCCTCTCCCAGTGTACCTTCACTGATTAAAACATGTTGAGGTTATTAATATATTGATTACACCTACCCCTATTTAGAAAGCACCTTACTACCTCCTGACTCTATTTTATTACCGCTGGTAATTGAAATGACACACTTCTCTTATACATTTATTCTTACTAATTTCCATATAGAAACCCCCCATAGTTAATGTATAGTTTGTTCGTTTGACTGCTAGTTAGAACATTTTCTAATCGATTTTCTAGTCAAGTGAATCTTATGTTGAGTTTGATATAAATTTCATTAAATACATATAATCTCACATGGGATATCTTTATAATTATAAACAATCATTATTGACCTTTATCATCACTCTAACTTGACAATACATATGCCATCACTCATTAGATTGGGAATCAAAAGTTTTTTGTGCTTAAAAACATTGAATTAAGATATTGCTAATTGATTTGTCATTTGATGTCATCATTTGATTATTTATTTGGTTATATATATATATATAGAAAAATATTATTTATTTTCTCAAACTCACTATCTTCTTAAGTCATAAATTAGATTTCGACCAAGGAAATGTCGTGTCTAGGATTCTCTTAAGAGCATCGAGTTTGGTTACCTTAGGTGATTATAATAAGGTCTTGTCATCCACTAACAATGTCCTTTGCCAATCACACAAATTCATACTTATGCCTATGATTTCATCTGAAACTCGGTTCAATCCTAGCCTCCCACTTACTAACTAAGTTGATTACAACCTCTAACATATAATTACAATATCTCAATGATTGTTGGCAACTTTTTATCACTAGATTTATTAATGATTTCATGCCAACTGTTCTTATTACCAATGTCACCTCATAGATCCATTTTTATAATTCTTTTATAAGTGAATGCAATTATATATCTCGTAAATTGACTATATAAAAATTTAGTTTTCTCTTCAAATGCTAAGGTAACAACAACATATCATTCTCATAATTTCTACTTCCTTGAATATCCTTAGATGCAGTGATTGAATTGTGATAACTAATTAAATTAAAAGAAGTTCAAGAGTTTTTACTTTGGAAGTATGATTTTAACCACAATTGTAACAACAAAATCTACATAATTTTTTCATAATTTTCTTTTTTGAATAAATAAAATTCCCTATTTAAAACTTATGGCAATAACTAATTAGTAATGTTACTACTAAATATTAATACTAAATCTTAATCAAAATTTAAACTTGAGTAAGTTTGAATTAGAATCCTAGACTTTATTCAAGAAATTTAACAACCATAATATCCATACTATTTATTGTTATTATTATTATTATTATTATTATTATTACAATGAAGAGTAAATTCAATTCTTTTTTTTCTTTTAAGTAAAAAAGGATGGAACCTGTTATATTAGCATAAGCAAAATAAGCAAAATACAGTAGCCATTTGTGATGCCAGTTGTCCCGCCTAAACAGGAAACCGGGACAGTTGGGCTTCCCTTGCCATATGTTACCCAATTCACAAAATTAATAGTGTGTCGTCTTGCCTGAAGGAAACCAGGACTATTAGACATGAAGTTGGAACTGTATATCATGAACTAGTTCTTAGAAAACTGAGAGCTAACTAGCCCGAAGCCTAAATTATAACAGAAAAAGCAAATTCTAATCCTGAGCATCATTTAACCTTTGAGCCTACGCGCTTGTCCTCATCCTCTTTCTGTCGCCATCCTGCTGGAAATGCATAAGCCTGCGCGCATGTTGGGCATTGTCTCTTTGGAAGAGTTCTGGAGTGAGCCGCGAAGAGCAGGTCGAGTCTCCGGTCGATTCGTGCAAGGCGAAAGATCTAATCATCCAATAGATTCCTCACCTCAAAAATGAGATTGAGGTACTCCGAGTCGGCGAATAGTGGCTTCCCCTACGTGTGGCTATCGATTGACACCGTGGGAATGGTCTCGGCTGCTTCCTTATGCGTGTGCGCCTTTTTATTGTGTACTTGTAGCACTGCCTTCATGGGTGGTTCAGGAGGAACCTCCTCTTCGACATAGCAGGTGGCGTAAGGCTCCTCTAGGCTGGCGGCACTGGGGCTAGGCAGAATGCTCACAGGCGGAGGCTTGCTGTCTGAACCAAATTTCAAAGGTGGGTTCCAGTTATCTAACACTATGAACAGAGTGTGCTCGGGGAAGCTCTCCAAGCCATCCTCCAGGATAACTTCTTCCACGTACACCATTGGAGGCATTTGTGGTGTCATGCTCCTTCGGATGGCTGCCAGTGCTATGGTCTTCTCGAATTTCTTTTTCCTTTAGCGTTGTGATTCAGCTCTATACCAGGCAGCTCCCCTACGCAGCTTCCCCCTCGCTCTAGGCATGGTGGGGGTCCGATAGATTACCAGAGTTCTTTCCAGATAGGTCACTTTGATCCAGAACACTGATGGGGCCATAGAGTGCTACCTCTGTTCCAGTGGTGTGGAGATGAATCTGCGACAATGTTGTTGTTCGAGTGGAGCGGAGGCTACAAAGAGAGACTGGCGCTTTTCTCTGTCAACTTGGGTGATGAGGACGAGTGCTAACATGACCACCGTGACCATTAAAAACTGTTGGTTAGTGTGTTGATGGCTGCTACCCTTCCCTTGCGCGAAGGGGCTCATCGCTTGAATGTGCCTGCTCGAATCCATGGAGAGTTAAATTCAGAGGGGATGTTGGCTGGTAGATGCATTAATATCGCGTCCCGGCCTGATCCCGTGTGGCTTAATTGCATGATGTGTCACCCCATCCGGGGATTGAAGGTCTTTGGTGGCTAAGGTTTGGCACTGAGTGAAGATCTTTGGATGTGGTGAGATGTGGGCTTCCCAGCAAAAGTGTTCGACGCCTGTTTCAACTGCTTCATTTGCTAGGCAATCAGTGACCTTGTCTACGTCCCATTTCACATGGGAGGTAATGATGCTGAGATGGGGTTATAGGAGGTGGCTGAAGTCTTCGAGAAAACCAGAGGGTCTCCATGGCTGTTTGGAGACCCCGCAGTAGTCCTGTTAGCTCGACTACATTGTTGGTTGTGTCCCCCAGGAATCCTGCATCCAGACCAAGGATTTCCCCGCTGGAATTTCTAAGAAGTGCCCCATATCCTGCTATTCTCGGGTTGCCTTTGGAGGCTCCATCCAAATTTACTTTGATGAAATGTGCTGGAGGGGGAGTCCAGCTGGTTGGACTAGTCGATTGACACTTATGATTCCTTGGTCCCGGTTGATTGTTTAGTATGGGAAAACAATTTTGAATAATGCAGTGTTCCTGTAGGTTGCAGTGAAAATATTCCTCAGTCCAAGACATAATTCTGATTGTTTCCTTTATTAATGAGTTGATTTTCTCCCATGTGGCCTCTAGCAGGGAAGGTTGGGAGTGGAATATTCTTTTATTTCGTTCCTTCCAAATTTGCCAGAGAATAAATTTCGGCAAAAGTTACCATATGAGATTTAGTATAGGGTTGTTATAGGTACTACGATCCCAATTCTCAATTGTGTCATTGATGCTTCTTTGGTTTTGGTTGGATTTGCACATTATTGGTGCTCCTTGGTCCCATATCTATTAGCTGTAGTGACATCTGTTAAAGAGGTGTTCTTTAGTTTCTTCCTGTTGATAGCAGAGAATGAAGAGGGATGGTCTGATGAATCCCCTTTTCCTTAGATTGTCCCACGTTAAGGTTCTATTGTGCACCACTAGACACAAGAAGGTGGATACCTTAGGCTAGAGAACGGGGTTCCAGACTTTACTCCAAATGTGATCCTTTTTTTGTCCCTGGTGATTTCCCTACAGTAAATAAGTTTCTTTGATTGTGAAGGTGTCAGTTGTGGAGTATCCCCACCTCAGAATGTTTGGTCCCTCTCGAATGGGTATTTTCCTACAGATAGCTTGAGATTGCCAGCTCTGCAGATTGAAATTTTTTGGGGTCCCGAGCTCTTGATCTGAGATATTCCATTGGCGCCACCGTTGCTGCTATGCTTGTGGTTTCCAAAGGTCCTTAACCCTTAGGGAGGTGTTCTGGTGGAGGGCTCCTTTGATATTGGATAGATCCTCCACTTTGTCCAAGGGTTTGAGTTGTTTCCATGAGTCTTTCCAGAACATGGCACTTTATCCATCTCTTATCTCCCAGAAGGCATAATTTTGTACCAGTGTGCGATTTTGCCAAGCTGTGTTCCAGATGTTGGAACCATGTATTCGGTTGCTATGTCGGATTGGTTGGTCCTCCGGTGTGAGGGGGGCATACTTTTGTTTCCACAGTTGTGCCCAGGTAGCTGTTGGAGTTTTTAGCCATCTCCACCAGATTTTAGCTCCCATTACTTGATTGAGTTTCCCTGGATCCTGAAGTCCCAGTCCTCCTTGACTTTTTGGCATGCATAGTCTATCCCAGTTGACTAGAGCCCGTTTCTTGTTGGGTTGGTTACCGTGCCAGAGAAAGTTTCGCTTAAGGTTTATGATGGCTCTAATAACTTGTTTGGGAGAAGCCAAAGCGATAAAGAGATAAGTGGGTAGAGCTTGTAAAATGGACTTCAGGAGTACCAGCTGAGAAGTAATATTGAGGGGTATAACGGTCCAATTGCTTAGCCTGTTGGAAATGGAAAGGAGAAGGTTGTCCCAGGATATGGATCTGACCGCCACTCCTATGAGGGGAACCCCGATATAGTTGGATGGAAGGGAGCTCCTGGGTATCCCCAAAAGTCTGGAAATATGGAGTTGGACAGAAGGCGGGGTATTAAAAAAGTAGAGCTTGGACTTTTCCAAGTTGAGTGACATTTGTGAGGCTTCGGTGAAGTCGGATAAGATGGAATTGAGCTTGTTAGCTTCCCTGACCATGGGTGAGTTCAAGAGGAGGGTGTAATCAACAAATTGGTTGTGAGAGGGTGCTTGCTAAATATTGTGCAGAGGCAGGCCTTTGAGGGAGCCTTCAGTTACTACTTCCTTGATGTATCGTCCCAGGCCTTCCGCCAAAAGTACAAACATGAAGGGGGAGAGGGGGTCCCCCTGTTTGATTCCTCTGGATGGTGAGAAAGGTTGGGATGGTACACCATTTACCAGAATGGAAAAGAAGGTAGAGGAGGTGAGATTCATGACCCAGTTTACCCAACCTTGATCAAAACCAAAAGAGTCTAAGACATCTCTGAGATATTGCCAGCTGGCTTGATCGAAAGCTTTTGAAATATCGAGTTTGATTAGCATACCTGGAGTTCTTGAAGTCTTGAGGAAGTGGATAATCTCGTGGGATAAGATGACGTTGTCCATGATTTGTCTCCCTTCTACGTACCTTGCCTGTTCCTTGGAAATGACAAATGGTAGAATAGGTTTGAGTTGATTGGCAATTACCTTCGTTATAATTTTGTAGATGACATTACACAGGGATATGGGTCTAAACTCTTTGTGGTTTGTGACTCTTTCTTGTTTCAGAATAAGGGTGAGAAAGGTGGCATTGAGAGCTGGTAGGACCAGGCCTGAAGCTCTTGATTCCTCTACCACTTCCCACACTTCTTTTCTGACCAGGTCCTAGCAGTTGTGGAAGAAATCCATGGTAAATCCGTCTGGGCCAGGGGCCTTTACTGAAGGCATGGATTTTACTGCTTGATCTACTTCTTCTTGGGTGATGGGCCAAGTTAAAGCTGCATTTTTCTCTGTAGTTACCAGTGGAGGTATATGTCCAGTGACTCTGTGTATGGCTTTCGTTCTGTCCTTCTTCGATTTCGTTAAAAGGTCTTGGTAGTACTTGAGGAGCTCCACCTTGATTTTGGAGTGTTCCCTGAGTATGTTTCCCTGTCTTTCCTCCAAGTTAGTGATCCTATTGATGTGTCACCTATGAATCATAGCTCTATGAAATTTTTTTGTGTTCTTCTCCCCTTCCTTGAGCCATTGCACCCTAAATTTTTTCTTCAATAGGATTTCCTCTTGTTTCCTTCTTTCTTCTAGTTGTTCCTGTAGCTTCTCCTCCTCCTTCATTAATTCTATGGTTCTAGATCTGGAGATGATTTTTTTTTTAATCTCCACCAGCCTGCTTTTTATGGTCCTTATACTTTGAAGTATATTTCCAAAGAAATTTTTGTTCCATTGTTTCAGCATCTGCTTGAAGTTTTTAAGGCGCTACTGGAATTTATACATGCTAGAGCCATGGTCTATTTCTGCCTGCTCCCACTAGGATTTGGCTAGCTGCTGAAAATCCAGATGCGATAGCCAGAATTTCTCGAAGCGAAAAGGCTTATACTTGGTAGTTCTCCCGTGTCTAGCTGAAGAGCCAGAGGCCAGTGATCTAAACCTGCAATTTGGTAGAATGAGGCTTTCTAGATAGGAGCCCGATTCCATTATTTCTTCAGTGACTAAGAAGCGATCCAGTCGGCATGCAATGTGTTGATTCCTTGATCTGCGATTACACATGGTGAAAGTACCATTGTTATTTTCTATATCTACTAATTTTAGATGATTAATGAGAGCTTTAAACTTACCATTGTCTTGCTCTAGTTTTTTGGTGCCTCCAGCTTTCTCCTCCAACGTTAAGATCATGTTGAAGTGGCCTCCTAAGATCCAGTTTTGAGTTTCTGCCAGGGTCTTGTTCAGTTCAAGCTGCTCCATGAATTTGTCTTTTTCCTAGTTGTTGTGAGGCCCGTAGACATTGGTGATGGCACCTTCTTGATTCAAGCCGATGACCTTGAAGTGAGTCGTTATTGTGCCTATCGTTGTAAAGGGTTTGTTGATAGTGATGTTGGATGGGTTCCATAAGATATCAAGGCCACCTGAGGCACCTTTAGAATCTGTTGTTATGGAATTGCATTCTCGCCATATGGGCTGAAAGATTGTTTCAGCCTCTGCTCCTCGGCATTTGGTTTCCTGTAGCAGCAGAATATCTAGTTTTTCTGCTATGATGCAGTCTCGGAGGATCCTTTGCTTGGATCTACCATTAATTCCTCTAATGTTCGAGGTGATGATATTCATCATTGAGAGGGTGGTGTTGTGTGGAGGTATCCCTCCGACAGCTTGGGGATCTGACCTGAATTTATCATAAGTTTGCTCGCTTCCTTGATCAGTTGGTGTGTTGTTTTTCTTCCTCTTCTTTTGTTTTCTCGAATGACTCTCTTCGAGTCAGAGCTCGAGTCCATTGATATACCTAGGCGTGTTGTGGATCCTGCTGAGGAATTGATAAATACCTTATGTACTTTGTGCAATTGTTCTTTAGGGAGGGTTTGCAGGTCCTTTTGATTTAGGGCTTCCTCCAACTTTTCTAGATCTATTCCTACTGGATCTCGGTTGTCCAATAGCATTGGGGTATCCCCATCCCTGTCTCCTCTTTCTTCTATGTGGGTTTCACAGGCTTGGGGAGAAGGGTTAGGATTTGGGCCATTTTTTTGCGGTTGTTGAGAGTCCTTGTGTGAGTCCTGAATTTCCTCATCTTCTGGCAACTAATCCAAAATCTCATAAGAGTTTTTGGTTGCGATTTTTTTCCTAGAGTCCAGGATCTACTTCCTTGGTGGGTTTCTCTTTTTTGATGCAACCGTGGTGAAGCCATCCCTCTGTGTGGTGTCGTTTGCTCTGGTGGCTTGTTTGATAAGAGGGAAATCATGATTTAAGTGGTCGTGCTCATTTCATCTCCTACATCTAAAGGGAATGTCCTCATAGTCCAGAGTTTGTTCCAAGTCCTCATCCTAGTATTCAAGGGTCACCACTCCAGGGAGTGTTTTGGAGATATTCATGTAAACACAGATCTTGGCATATGAGGTATATTTTTGTTGTCTTGTGGCTTCCGAAGCTTTGACATATTTCCCAAGGGTGTTCCCTATGCCCATTAGAATCTCTTCCAGCCAGAACTCTTGTGGCAAGGAGTACAGGCGGATCCATACAGGGGCCATGGTGAAATCTTCTTTGTCTGGCCTAAATATTTCAGTCCAGAAGCATAGGAACAACCCTGCCGAGTTGTAGAAGTATGACCCATTTTCAAAGATCCTGTCATTGTCCTCTAGATTGTATAAAATGATTCTAAAGAAACCTTTGGAGCTGAGTTGGACCTCATAGTCCCCTTTCGGATTCCACCAGTGATTGATCCATTTGTTGAGGTCCCTCTCTGCTGGCCAAAGTCCCAGAAATTTTTCAATAAGGGTGTGCTCTCTCATGAATTATGTGTCCTCTCCAACCCTAGTTGAGCTAATGAGGTACCTCGATAGTTTCTCCATTTGTGGAATGCATTTTCCCAGTTCCCATCCCCGGGGTGGCTTTGGTTGAGAGGTTCTGGCTTCTGTCTCCATTTCCTTTCTGAGGCCTTGTTCCCTGGCTAGGAGCTTCTTGCATACCTACAGTGGCGGCTTGAAAGTGGGTCTCTTTTCGCTGGTACCTGATCTATCATTGGCCGCAAAATTACGGTATGAGGGGGGTTTCCCCCCCTCTTCTTCGCCCATCTTGTTGTTTCAGTGGGGGTCGAATGGTCGTGATCGTTGCTGGTGAATCTCCGTGCAGGGGTTCTATGTCTGATTGAATGCAATCAACACTATGAAGGGATTAGGTTTTCCTCATGGTGCCTTTCTTCCCTCTCCTCGGCCTATGGTTCCAACCCTCGTGATCATGTGTGCCTTGAAATCTTTCAAAGAGTAAATTCAATTCTTAAAAAGCATGCAACTAACGAAAATTAACATCATAATTTTATTATTCAATTCTTAAGAAGCATGCAACTAACCAAAGTTGAAATTATAATTTTATTAATGGTTACAAGAGTATAATTTATTAATCAGATTTTTTTTTCATGAAATAATTAAAAATTCAAAAAAATATATCCAATTACCCCCAACAATTATTCCAAAAGTGAAATTTATTATTTAAATTTCTTTAACTAAATTTAAAGCCATAACTCCACTTAATATTTTTTTAACAAATAAAATAGTCTAACTTCTTAAAATTGATGAAATAAACAAACTTAAAAACTAATAATTCAAAAGTAATATTAAAAAATTATAATGAAAAATTTATATATATATATATATCTATATATCTATATATATATATATATATATAAATTAATATTAAGTCTAAAGTTACCAGCGATCGCGTCAGGGAAGGATTCGCAGTGTCCTCCGCTTCAATTTGATCTGCCTTTCACCTTCGGTCATTGAGGGAGCATCGACGCTGGACAACAGGTCTAGGGGCGCGCCGTGTTAAGTAAAATTTTCAGGATTTCAAAGGGAGCACCGAGAGCGAGCCAACGCTCCCCTTTCTGACCAAAGGGAGCGCCAGCCCTGTACTAGACTTGCGCTCCACTCGTTCTTTTGGTTCAGCGCACCCGTTTTTCTCCAAAGGAGCGCCGACAAATGAAGGTTAAAGAAACGCGCCCCTGAGTCCTCTGTGCCCTCCTGCCCAGGATGTGTCTTTCCTCCAGACCATGGCTTCCTCCGGGGAGCCCGATCCACCTTCGAAGGTTCTAGCATTCAGAACCATGATCGTTGGTGGCCCCAAACGCCCTCCATCTGCGACTCAGCAGAAGTTTGTAAAGAAATTGGACACAATCCCTTCGGTGGCCCTCCCGGAAGAAGAAAACTGCAAACATGCCTTGAATATGGCTGAGAGAGGCCTCATAGGACAGTTCACGGGCCTCTGGCCCTCACCCAAAATGGTGGAAGAGTCGACTCAAAGGAACTGGAACCCATTGATCAAAGAAGGAATCAAAAGTTTTCTCGTAGGTAAGGGTTTCTTTGTGTTTGTTTTTGAAAACCTGGAGGACAGAGGAGTAATCTTCAGGAATGGGTTGTACTTTATAGGACCCCAGGGCCTTTACCTAAAAAAATGGATGCCAGATTTTGATCCTACCCAAGATGTGCCTTCCACTGTCCCGGTTCGGGTCAGGCTTCCTCATTTACCTCTCCACTGTTGGAATCAAAAATCCCTCCAGATTATTGGCAATGCGTTGGGAAAATACATAGACCAAGCAACACAAAAGGATCAGTATTCTTGTGCTCGTATTTGCGTAGAAGTGGATCTAGAAGAGGGGTTACCGGAAGCATTCAAGCTCAATGTAGCAGGGTGGACGCATGTTCAGGAGTTGAACTACGAGCAGCTACCTTTTAAATGAATACATTGCCATGGGCATAGACACTTTGCAAAGCATTGCAAGAAGAAGGTTGAGGAACAAGTAGACAAAAAAAATGGGGAACAATGGACCGTAGTCCAAAAAAATTCAAACACAAAAAAAGGCACAGGTAAAGGCAATATGGCAGGAAGACCCAGAAGCTCCAGAGCAGGCCAATAAGTGGAAGAAAATCCAAACAGGACAGTAAGTGCGCAGAACAATCAAACAAAATCAACCCAAGAGAACATGGAACAGGCAGACCCACCACTTTCAAACAAAGAGGGAAGGGAGCCAGTACAGACTGAAGCCAATCAGGACAGCCCCTCCAATCCCTCATACGCAGAAATTGCAAGGAAAAAACCAGTGGAAAGCTCAGGTTATTCAGAGGACGAAACATATGAGAAACCCTCGAAAAAAGTAGGAAGGAAATCACACAAAGAAAAGAGGGAGGAGGAGGGGGAAAGACTCAAAACACAAGGAAGCCAATCTACAATAGAAATGTCTATTGGGAGACACATCAGACCAAGGCCTTCCAAGGGAGGCCCCAACCCCCCCCCCCTAAGTAAATAATGAATCTCGTCTCTTGGAATTGTAGAGGACTGGGGAATCCCTCCAAAATCAAAGCAGTAAAGGACCTTTTCGAAGCTGATCCCTCAGATATTCTCATGCTCCAAGAGACTAAAATAGAAGGGCAAGCCCTTCTAGAGATCAACAGTTCAAAGTGGAATAAAAGATTAGGCAAAGCAGTCAACTCAAGGGGAACCTATGGAAGCATGGAAACTCTTTGGTCTGAAGACCTATTCCATTTAAATAAGCATCATGAAACCCAGCACTGGATATTTACGGAATTGAAGCACAAAGCAAGTAAGTTGTCCATCTCTCTCTTCAATCTTTATGTTCCTGTTTCCTAATCTGAAAAATGAGAATGTTGGAATTCTCTCTCTGTATTTTTAGAGGAGACTTCTCCTAGCAATATTATTATAGCTGGGGACCTAAATATTGTAATGAAAGCTAAAGAAAAGAGTGGGGGCACCAGTACTAGAGACCCCTTGCTGGCCAAGGTGGAGGAGATCACACATACTTGGGATCTTTTAGATTTCAGACCAGTTCAAGGCACTTATACTTGGTCCAATAATAGAGTGGGACTGGAAAAAATTTCTACTCAGTTAGATCGATTCCTGGTACAAATATCCATAATGATGCACAAAAAGATCATCATCACCAAAATCCTGCCTAAACTCACCTCAGATCATAAGCCAATACAGCTTCTCCTGGAAGAGGAAGAAGACCTGGGCCCTATTCTTTTCCGTTTTATCCCTCAATGGATCGAGAGAGATGGTTTTATAGAGATAGTGAAAACATCTTGGGCCAGATCCTTTTCTGGATCCTCAAGCTATGTGTGGGAGCAAAAGTTGAAAGCTACAAAACAAACCCTGAAGGACTGGATAAAAAAACCAACCCCTACTCCCACCAAAAAAAGAAGAGAAGCAGTGCATTCATTGTAGACCTTGCAAACAGAAATGGAAAGAAAAGACATCACTGCAGAGTTGCTGGAAAAAGAAATAAAAGAGCAACGATCCACATATCAATCTTTTTAGAAGGAAGAAGAATACTGGAGACTCAAATCCAGAAGTCTATGACTGAAGGCTGGGGATAGGAACACCTCCTTCTTCCACCAACAATATAGAGCAAGACTGTCCAGGAATCACATAGCAGAAATCAAAACAGTGGAGGGCCAAGTTTGCAAAGGCTTCAATCAAGTCAAAGTTGCCACAAAAACCCACTTCAGGAATTTATACAGAGAAGGTACTCAAAGAAACGAAGAGGAGATTGTTGATTTCCTCTCCAACATCCCTTCCCTCATTAGCCCGGAAGATAACACAATCCTCTGTAGACCAACAACAGAGGAAGAAATCATTAATGTTATCTGGTCCATGGATGCAGACAAGGCACCAGGGCCTGATGGATTTGCAATCCATTTCTACAAAACTTGTTGGCATATTATCAAGGAAGATCTCTAGAAAATGATAAGTGGGTTTATGAAAAAATCCAAGGTAGGGGGAGGAACTAACTCAACTTACCTGGCTTTAATCCCCAAAGACTCCATCCCTGATTCATTTGCAAGGTTCAGGTCCATTTCGCTGTGTAACGCCTCCTATAAGATACTGGAAAAACTCCTAGCAAATAGGATCAAGCCACTGCTAAAAAGATTGATCTCCAGAACTCAAGGTGGTTTTGTGGAAGGTAGGCACATTCTGGACAATGTAATCCAAGTCCAGGAGACAATAGATACAAGTAAACAGTGAAAAGAGAAAGGAATGTTGATAAAATTAGACATGGCGAATGCGTTTGACAGAGTCAATCGCTCATTCCTTTGCAAAGTTCTTCTCACCTTTGGATTTTTGCCTCATTTTGTTTAGCTAATTAAAGCCTGCATTGACAGTCCATGGATTTCCCCACTAGTCAATGGACAACCAACCAATTTTTTCCAAGATCAGAGAGGAATCAGGCAGGGATGACCTCTCTCCCCTTTCCTGTACATCCTAATGGTTGATTCCCTTAGTCAAAAACTCACTGCTGAAAGATTAGCTGGTAACATTTCGGGCCTCAAAATGTCCACCGGAGCAGAACCTATGAATCATGCACTCTTCGTCGATGATTCCCTCCTCCTCGGGGGAGCCTCCATCAGAGTTGCTAAATCTTTTGACACAGTCCTCAAAAATTATTGCAGAGTATCGGGAGCCTTAGTGAACGAGAGAAAAAGCGAAGTCTTCAGCTGGAATGTAAGTCAGCACGAACTCACAGGCATCACCACTCTCCTCGAGTTCAATGGAAAAACAAAATGGGACAGGTTTAAGTATCTCGACCTGCCCATAATCTGTGGAGTTAACAAAAGCTCGCTCTGGAGCGATGTCATCTCCAAAATCAAATCAAAAATTTCAGCGTGGGGAGGCTACTGGTTGACTAAGGGAGGCAAAGCAATCTTAATTAAATCCCTGCTTTCTGCGCTTCCAATCTTCCAGGCGAAATTTCTTCTAGCACCAAGAAACATGATGGAGCAGATCTCCAAACTCCTTAGAGATTTCCTGTGGCAGGGAGGGAAGGGCAATGAAAAGAAAATGCATTTGGTGTGCTGGGACGTAGTTAAAAAACCCCTGGAAGAGGGCGGGTTGCAAATCAAAGACCCTACACTTGTAAACCTAGTGCTAGGAGGGAAGATTTTGTGGAAACTAATCTACGAGCCTATGCACCCGGTCAGCAACACCCTGCATGAAAAATACAGGCCCAACAAAACTCTCAGAAACCTCCAAAACGAGAGCACAGTCAGCTCTACACAGGTGTGGAAATTGTGTTGCAAAAGCAACAAATTCTTCAAAAATTCGCTCTACAGATCGCCTGGCAATGGAAAACGCACACATTTGTGGCTTGATCGTATCATGGGAAGGGAACCATTGGCCGAAAACATGGATATAACAGATCTCAGAGACTAGTTGTAGAGAGCAGGAGTCAATAGATTATATGACCTCTCGAAGTGGGACGAGCATGGAGACTGGGCAGGATGGGATTTTGATGGAGTCCCAGCCCAGTTATCACTGCAACTATCCACTTTTGAAGATTTGTTGGAGGACGCCACCCCTGTCAACATAACTATGAAAAATAGTTGGGGCTAGGGCCAAACAGGGGTATACACCATGACAGAAGGATATAGAAACTTGCAGGGTTCAAGAAACAGCAGTCAAACTTCGGCATTCTGGAAAAGCGTCTGGGAACTGCTAGCAGTACCAAAAGTAAACTTCTTCTTCTAGACCCTGGTGCACAATAAACTTCTAACGGGAGATAACTTGGAGAAAAGGAACATAGTGGGTCCTCACAGATGTGTGTTATGCAAAAATAAATCTGAAATATCCCAGCACCTATTCATGGAATGCATCTTTTCTAAAGAGGTCTGGGGACTCATCCTACAGGACCTTCAAATATCACTTCAGCCTCAGAATTCTGTTGTGGAGCTCTTCACCTCTTGGAGTCTCATCTATCCCCAACAAATCCCCTCAAAATCCTTTTGGCGCAAAATCTGGACAATGATTCCCAAGTATGTATGTTGGCATCTTTGGTTGGCACGCAATCAGTTGATCTTCAAAGAGTTGCGGCAGTCCCCGATGCAAGTAGCTGCAAAAGCTAAATCCTTCCTCTTGGAAGCGGCCCAAAAACATTATTTTAAAGAGGATCCTTCATTATTGCCTGAGGAAAAGAGGTGGCTAGGCCCTCTTGTGCCTTATCTAGGTAAGCTTCCACTCTCCCCCCAATCTGTCACACCGGATTGGTGCATAAGAGATGATGACGACACTTTCCAGTCTTGGTGGCGGTCTCAAAATTTATTCACAATTTTCTTTGACGGGGTGTCTAAAGGAAATCCCAGTGTCGTTGGTGCTAGTGGGGTCATCTACTCCCCGGAGGGGTCTACAAAAGATAGTTTCTACTGGGTTTTAGGTCAGAAAACCAACAATCAAGCCGAGATGCTAGGGCTCTTTAAAGCTTTCCACATTGCCAGAGAAAAAGGAATCAAAGACCTTCAAGTATTCGGAGACTCAGAGATAATAATAAAAAGCTTAAACAGGGAGACACAGTTCAACAACGCCAGCCTAAACAAAACCTTGGACAGATTGAAGAGAGTTCTTCAAGACTTCAACACGTGCAAGTTTTATCACATTCTTAGAAAGTCAAACATTGAAGCTGATTAGATGGCGAACAAAGGCAACACACTCATGAAAGGACTGCTAATTGTAAACAATGAAAGATTTGTTCAAACTCCCTGAGAAGGCTGAAAAACAAAAACAACAGCAGTTAGTAAACTGTATTGTATTAGGGGTCGCTTCAGCTAAGACCCATTTTCAATTCAGATAAATAAAACCCATACCCGTTATAGTTAAAAAAAAAATATTAAGTCTAAATTTTATTGGAGGCTTATAACTGTTATGTATATATAATTGACTACATGATCTAGCTCATAACAGTAATCTTGGGAGATATTAGATATATCCCTAACTTTATGAGATATAGAAGGGATAACAATTAGCGATTATCCACAATAGATATCTACCACCATAATTTATGAAGGTTTATATAACAATGTGGCAATGCCACAACCATCACCTGAAATCTATTAGTAGTGAACAAAATTATTTAATTATTATTTTCCGAAAGAGTATAGCTGACAGACATTTGTGCTTATTTTATTTTAATTTTAAATATAGTTATCAATTAAAATCAATAAAATTTAAAATTACTAATATGCTACAACCTAAATAACACTTAAAAGAAATGGTCATACCTTATCAATGTAATTATGTTATATTATTTGGTTCATATAATTTTAATAATTTTATCGTGAATCCCTTATACTTATCCAAATAAGTGAGTACCTTGAAGTCGACCACCACATTTATAGTTTATTAACTTTTGCAAATCTGAAATTGTAATTTCACCACCGACTCCACCAAACATCCAAAACCTTGACAGGTTCTCCCTCTTTATAAGTGGCCTCAATTTTGGAATTTATATGTCCTCTCTTGCGTAAATCAATCCACTTCTTATATTGACAGGGCTTTGTATCAACGTACTCAATGTATTTGCACAATATTTAATAATAGGAAACCACTAGTACAATGGTCAATTTTGTTCTGGCAGGCCTCTTATTGTCTTCCACATGTTTCTATAGTTGTTGGGTACAGTTATAGCTACACAGGGATCCTCCCACCTTGCATAGGAGTAGCTATATTAGATCATTGAATTGCTACAAGTCTTGGTCACATTCATTTGCGAAAACACATTCTTTAATCTGTTTATCTCTTAGCATAATATATGCTTCATGGAGTCCTTTAAACCTCTTGAATCAGCCACGGGAAGGCCATGTAGTGAAGTGTGTGAGTTTGAGTATCGAGTTAGTTTATTCGGATATGTGAATGTTGGTTTGAATATGGAGAATGAGTGTGAATATATAATACTTCTTCATATAAGGTTTGGAAAATCATTGTCATTGAACTTGGATAAGAAAGATAGAAACTACAAAAGTAATGATTGTGAGAAATGTAGCTTGAAGAGTAAAATATGTTCTCTGAAGGAAAATGGTTAAGATGAGTGGGTAAAGATGGAGAGAGCCACATAATATTCTACTTTGTTTCTTGATAAGACCAGAGTACATTTAATGCATAAGTTATTTAAGGAAAAACTTTATGACTGGCTTCTCCACCAAAGACATGAAGAAGGTAAATATCCAAATGTTCTCTCCTTGGCACCTTGTGTAAATAGTGTTCACTTGACACTTGGTTTCTTTGTTGATAACTTGGGCTTGAACCTCATCCTGAAATTTGGTCAAGAGTCGAAGGTTGGGAAAGGCCCAAAAATTTTACTTTATCAGGGTCAAGGAGCTATACATATAGCAACTATGGTTGTGGCTGGTGTCAATGTTAATATTCGAGACACACATAGTTGGATTGCACTTCACTGGGATGCATTTCATGGATGAGAAGAAACATTGGTTGCACTTGTTACATTAGGCACAGCAACAGGTGCAGTGACAGATCCGACACCCAATTTCCCTGCAGGTCTAACACCAACAGATTTGGCTTCTAAGAAAGGACAGAAAGATGATTAGTCCTTAAGTAATTCTAGTTGTCTAAGTCAAAAGGTGGCATTACATACACCCTCCCATAAAAAAAAAACATATTCCCGAAATTATGGTCATTCTCAATATAAGGAAAAATTCATGACACAACTTATATATGTATTTTATGATAGCAAACCCTGTCCCATTGCACCTTCACTGATTAAAACATGTTGAGGATATTAATATATTGATTACACCTACCCCTATTTATCAAGCACCTTACTACGTCCTGACTCTATTTTATTACCGCTGGTAATTGAAATGACACACTTATCTTATACATTTATTCTTACTAATTTCCATATAGGACCCCCCCATAGTTAATGTATAGTTTGTTCATTTGACTGCTAGTTAGAACATTTTCTAATTGATTTTCTATTTAAATGAATCTTATGCTGAGTTTGATATAAATTTCATTAAATACATATAATCTCACATGGGATATCTTTATAATTATAAACAATCATTATTGACTTTTATCATCACTCTAGCTTGACAATACATATGCCATCACTCATGATATTGAGAATCAAAAGTTTTTCATGCTTAAAAACATTGACTTAAGGTACTACTAATCGATGTGTCATTTGATGTCATCATTTGATTAATTATTTGGTTATATATATATATATATATATATATATATATATATATATAATTTCTTTTCTCAATCTCACTATCTTCTTAAGTCATAAATTAGATCTCAACCAAGGAAATGTCATGTCTAGGATTCTCTTAAGAGCATTGAGTTTGGTTACCTTAGGTGATTATAATAAGGTCTTGTCATCCATTAACAATGTCCTTTGCCAATCACACAAATTCATATTTATGCCTATGATTTCACCTGAAACTCGGTTCAATCTTAGCCTCCCAGTTACTAACTAAATTGATTACAACCTCAAAGATATAATTACAATATATCAATGATTGTTGGCAACTTTTTATCACTATATTTATTAATGATTTCATGCCAACTCTTCTTATTACCAATGTCACCTCATAGATCCATTTTTATAATTCTTTTATAAGTGAATATACTTTATTTATTCATTTTCAACATGTCTACATTTAATGAATTTCTTATATATCTCGTAAATTGACTGTAAAAATTTAGTTGTTTCTTCAAAGGGATAAGGTAACAACAAAATATCATTCTCATAATTTCTACTTCCTTGAATATCCTTAGATGCAATGATTGAATTTTGATAGCTAATTGAATTAAAAGAAGATCAAGAGTTTTTGCTTTGGAAGTATGATTTTAACCACAATTGTAACAACAAAATCTACATAAATTATTTTTTCAATAAATAAAATTCTCCATTTAAAACTGATGGCAAGAACTAGTCACTAATGTTACTACTAAATATTAATACTAAATCTTAATAGAAATTTAGTCTTGAGTAAGTTTGAATGAGAATCCTAGACTTTAATCAAGAAATTTAACAGCCATAAGATCCATACTTTTTTTTTTTTTTT
>ML799989.1:23052-42660 GCA_009831015.1 Picea engelmannii | reverse complement strand
ATATTAATTTTAAATTTTATTGGAGGCTTATAATTCTTATATCTATATAATTGACTACATTATCTAGTTCATAATAGTAATCTTGGGAGATATTAGATATATCCCTAACTTTATGAGATATAGAAAGGATAACCATTAGCGATTATTCACAATAGATATCTACCACCAAAATTTATGAAGGTTTATATAACAATGTGACAATGCCACGACCATCACCTCAAAATTATTTAATTATTAGTTTCCAAAAGAGTGTAGCTGACCGAAATTTGTGCTTATTTTATTTGATTTTTATTTGATTTTTATTTGATTTTTAAATATAGTTATCAATTAAAATCAATAAAATTTAAAATTGCTAATATGCTACAACTTAAATAACACTTAAAAGAAATGGTCATACCTTATCAATGTAATTATGGTATATTGTTTGGTCCATATAATTTTAATAATTTTATTGTGAATTCTTTATACGTATCCAAATAAGTGAGTACCTTGAAGTCGGCCACCACATTATAGTTTATTAACTTTTGCAAATCTGAAATTGTAATTTCACTACCGACTCCACCAAACATCCAAAACCTTGACAGGTTCTCCCTCTTTATAAGTGGCCTCAATTTCGAAATTGCTATGTCCTCTCTTACGTAAATCAATCCACTTCTTAAATTGACGGGGCTTTGTATGAACGTACTCAATGTATTTGCACAATATTTATTAATAAGAAACCACTAGTACAATGGTCATAATTAAGTGGTCGATGTACCTTAGAATCCTAAAAGATTTTGTTCTGGCAGGCCTATTATTGTCTTCCACATGTTTCTATAGTTGTTGGGTGCAGTTATAGCTACATAGGTATCCTCCCACCCTGCATCCGAGTAGCTATCTTAGATCGTTATACTGCTACAAGTATTGGTCACATTGATTTGCAAAAACACATTCTTAAATCTGCTTATCTCTTAGCATAAGATATGCTTCATGGAGTCCTTTAAACCTCTTGAATCTGTCGCAGGAAGGCAAATTAGCATGTAGTGAAGTGTGTGAGTTTGAGTATCGAGTTAGTTTATCTGGATATGTGACTGTTGGTTTGAAGATGGAGAATGGGTCTACAAATATAATACTTCTTCAGATAAGGTTTGGAAAATCATTGTCATTGAACTTGGATAAGAAAGATAGATACTGCAAAAGCAATGATTGTGAGAAATGCAGCTTGAAGATTAGAATATGTTCTCTGAAGGAAAATGGGTAAGATGAGTGGGTAAAGATGGAGAGAGTGACAAAATATTCTACTTTGTTTCTTGATAAGACCAGAGAACATTTAATGCATAAGTTATTTAAGGAAAAACTTTATGATTGGATTCTGCACCAAAGACATGAAGAAGGTAAAGATACAAATGTTCTCTCCTTGGTGCCTTGTTAAAATAATGTTCCCTTGACACATGGTTTCTTTGGCGATAACTTGCGGTTCAACCTTATCCTGAAATTTGGTCAAGAGCCGAAGGTTGGGAAAGGCCCAAAAGTTTTACTTTATCAGGGTCAAGGAGCTATACATATAGTAGTTGTAGTTGTTGCTGGTGTCAGTGTTAATATTCGAGACACACGTGGTTGGATTTCATTTCACTGGGCTACATTTCATGGATGAGAAGAAACATTGGTTGCACTTGTTACATTAGGCGCAGCACCAGGTGCAGTGATGGATCTGACACCCAATTTCCCTGCAAGCCTTACACCAACAGATTTGGCTTCTAAGCAGGGACATAAAGGCATTGTTGGTTACCTAGCAAAGTCACAATTGACTAGTCATCTCTCTTCACTGAAATTTAAAGAAAATATCATGGACAGTGTATCGACAAGTATTACTGGTGAATAATCCATGGACACTGTGGCAGTGAACGACATTATCCCACTGGATGGAGGTGGATAAGATCAACTATCACTTAAATACTCTCTTTCCGCAGTACGAAATTATGCACAAGCGACAACTTGAATACAATCTATCTTTTCGAGTGCATTCATTTAGCAGGAAGAAGTTTGTTGCATATGGAGATTCTAAATCTAGAATTTCATATGAGGAAGAAATTCCATTTGTATTGGTTCAAAAGACTAATAAGTCATGCTATTATGATGAAGCTTTACATACAACAACTTTACGAATCCAACGGAAGTTCCGTGGTTGGAAGGGTCACAAAGAGTTCCTCATAATTCGTAACCGCATTGTTAAAATCCAGGCACATATAAGGGGTATCAGGCGAGGAAAAAATACAAAAATGTTGTTATAGTATGTTTGTGCCACTCTTGGCCAATTCCTCCTCAGGGCATAAAAACCATTTATTGGACAACCGAGTAAGATTAAGAAGGTCAATATTGGAACAGAGCAGACTCCAAAGTTTGCAAATGTTGGATATTACTGAGTTGTTGCTACCATTGAAAAAAATACAGAGTTACTACATGAACATAAGGACATGTTTCCAACCAAGTTCACTGATATGAAGGGTTATTACACAACAGGGCTAAAGTTTACACAACAAGGCTAAAGTTTCAAACTATTGACATAACCGTAAGGTTTAAACCCGCGCGCATACACGTTGGTCACATGTTCACCAAACCACGCACATTCAAACGGTTACAACATACATTACAGTGGGTCTAACCACCATAGCACTGGTCGTATGCAATACAATATATAACCATGGTTCGGGGCTTAGCCCCAGCTCAGTGCATGCCCCAACACACATTTTCGCAATGTTAAATATATTACAATGCATTTATATACTAAGTAACATGTGGGGGTACACCAGTTGGGAAGCCATTCCCAAAGATTTACCCTGCCCAGAGGTCATGGGGTCAACTCCTACCAAGTGAAAATATTTTAACCAATAAATAGGTGACACATGGCAGTCATTGATTGGGGCACATGTCGCCATCCCATTCATTGCCAACAAACCATGTCACATGCCAACTGTCCCAATAACTACCTGCCACATGTTGTACATCTTACCATGTGTCATACAGCCTGCCATGTCATCGTTCGTACGGACTGTACAGTCAACATCCCTTTTTTTTTGCCTGTTTGTCATTTTGAACAGAATGCAATATCTCTCACTCATGCCATCCATTTGAACCCAAATGAGTTGCATTGGGTTCATAATGACGAGGCCTACTATCTCGTTTGATTTGAAGCAATTCCGAGCACTTTTAATTTTTGAGAAAAATTTGATCCCCTAATCACAACTCCCCATTGGAAAGATTTTGGACCTCCAAAAGACTATTTTCAGTCTATTTTAAGATGAGGGTATAGTTCCCTCACTCTTCCAACCTCAACCCACTTGGATTTGCTTGGATTTGTACCTTTAAGACCAACTCGAAGATACTCCACATTTTCTCGTTTTGAAGTTCGCATTCTCCTGTCAAGGATGGTGTCTTCATACAGTTTTGTAAGATATTCTGGGGGAGAATCATCTATAGAATGAATCTGAATATGCTATCCTTATCATCAATCAATGAAGGCTCATAGAATTTCAAATTATCAACATTAACAACTACATACATTTGCATATAAGGAGGCAATTCTAAACGAAAGGCATTGTTACCAATCTTGTCGATAATCTTGAAAGGACCATATCGAATCNGTTTCAATTTTTTACCTTCTCCTTTAAGCCTCTCCTTACTGATGTAAAGCCAAACTTCATCTCCAACTTGGAAACTGTGATCAACACGATGCTTGTCATGTCGTCTTGTACTTGGCTTGACTCTTTTCCAACTGCTCTTGCACCATTTGATGTATCAACTGAATTTTTTCAATGAACTTTTCTTCCCTATCAATGTCATATTGACCACCGATAGAAATATCCTTCACAAAGATAAACTCTAAAGGTGATTTGTAAAATAGCCAAAACATGCTTCAAATGGTGACGTTTGAGTTGAAGAGTGCTTAGCTCGATTGTAAGCATCCTGAATGTAGTGTAAATCCTCATCCAAAAGTTTAGGATGTTTGCTACAATAAGCATGAAGAAGATGCACCACTGTTTGATTTACCACTTCTGTCTGACCATCTCTTTGGGGATGACAAGCTATGCTCTTTTTCAGTTTGGTGTCCATGAGTGCAAATAAACTCGACCAAAAACTTCCAACAAATCGAGAATCCTGATCAGAAATAATGGATTTAAGCAATCCAAACTGCACCCAAACATTTTGAAAAAACATTTGTTGCATGTGTTCAGATGTAACCTGCTTCGTACAAGGCATCAAAATACACATTTTTCTAAATTGATCAACCACAACATAAAGATAATCATGATTTCGTCTAGACATAGGTAGACCTCCTACAAAATCCATGGAAATACTTTCCCAAGACGGGAAGGAACCGGAAGTGGAGTATAGAAACCCAACTTTCAATTGCTAGGTTTTCTAGTGGCACATAACGAACATCCTCTAACATATCTTGAAACACTTTCATTCATTTTAGGCCGGTAGCAGTATCTTTGCAAATTAGCCACTTTCTTGCCTACACCAAAATGACCAGCAATAAGAGAAGAATGGGCTTCTTTTGTAATGTTGATTCTTTCCCCATGTGTAATACATAGCTTGCCAAGATGATACAAAATATTATCATGCACATGGTAATCCAATTATTCAACATGGTTAGAATGACACAAAGTTTCATATACTTCTTTAAAATCAGTATCCAAAGCATATTGATCAACATAACCTTCATGCAGGATAGGACTATGCTTAAGAATATTGAAGCACTAATAATAGGTCTTGAAAGCATATCAACAGCTTTGTTATAAATTCCCTTCTTATACTTGATGACCAAGTGGAACTGTTGAAGAAAACCCATCCATCTGAAGTGCCTAGCTTGTTTTAGCTTTGTTTTTTATTGTAAGTATTGCAGTGGTTGATGATCGGTGTGAACAATGGTTTCTTTCCCCAACAAATAATATTTCCATTTTTTCACACTTTGTACCAATGCATACAATTCCTTATCATAAGTAGGATAGTTAATCATGGCACCATTAAAAGTTTTAGAATGAAAACAAATGGGCTTACCATGTTGTAGCCAAACTGTTCCCATTGCATAATTCGTTGCATCTGTTTGGATTTCAAAAGGTGTTCTTAAATTTAGAAGTGAAAGAACTGGCCCTAAACTAATCTTCTCTTTCAAAGTATCAAAATCCTTATGTTTCTTTCCTCCCCATTGAAAAAATTGCTTGACACTTGTCATTGGATGTAATGGAGCTGCAATGGAAGAAAAGTTAGCAATAAACTTCCTCCAATATTGGGCTACTCCCAAAAACCTTCTTACTTGCGTCACATTGCTGGGATTGGGCCATTCCAATATGACTTTGACCTTGGAGGGATCAATTTTTAATTCACCTCCACCAACAATATACTCTAAGTAAATAAGTCAAGTATTTCCAAATTCATATTTGGACATCTTCAAAAACAACTTTTCCTTTCTCAAAACATCCAAAACTTGTTTCACGTGTTTAACATGCTCTTCACGAAATTTTCTAAAGATCAAAATATCATCCAAGTAGACAATAACACAATCATCAAGAAAAGGCCTTAAGACAACATTCATAACTCTCATGAAAGTAGTAGGTGCATTGCAAAGTCCAAAAGGCATTACCATCCATTCAAACAAATCTTGCTTAGTTTTGAAAGCTTTCTTCCATGTGTCTCCCTCGGCAATCCTGATCTGATGATATCCGCTTCTCAAATCTAACTTAGTAAAATATTTAGCATCTTTCAATTGATCAAGCAAATCATCGATTCTAGGAAGAGGATAATGATTTTTTACTGTAATTTTATTCCAAGCCCCGAAATCAACACACATATGCCATGTACCATCTTTCTTTGGCACTAACACAAATGGAGATCCACATGGCGATGAGCTTGGTACAATAACCCCTTTTTCGATCAACTCTTGGATTTGTTTTTTAATTTCAGCATTTTCCATGACTGACATTCTGTACATACCAATGTTTGGAAGAGGACAATCTTGCTGCAATTGTATTTCATGTTGGATACCCATTTTTGGAGGTAATCCCTTTGGTTCCTTAAACATTTCATCATACTGATTAACAACCTCATATAGATCAGATTTCAACTTTGTATCACAACCTTGAAATGCTTCATTTTCAATATCATCTTTGGGTTTAATCATCAAAAGAAAAAAAAATCTTTCTAGCATTGCCTAATCTCTTCATTTGTCCCGCATTTACAAGTAATAAATTCATCTTCTTTGTATGGGCTCTAACAATGTACTCAACTCCATTCTTAAATAAATGATACTTATTCTCATGACGATGAAAAATACCTTTACTATCGTATAAATATGGGCTTCCCAACACAATGCCACATATATCCAAAGAAATAACATCAAGCTCTACCTCATCAATGAAATGTGCAATGATAGCAAACCTAAGTTTACACCTTTTTGTTACTTGTAACTTAGCATTATCACATATCCAACCAAGAGGGTATGTCTTAGGATGTGGAATTGTTTCCAACTTTCATTTCTTAACAGTTTCTTCAGATACAAGGTTTGCTTGACATCCAGTATCAAATAGAGTATCTATTTTAGTATGCTTTGAAACAACCCTTATGTGAAAAAGTTCAATTCTCTCTTTTTCTTGTCGAGTTACATTGATATTATTTTAATAACTAGTACTTGCAATAGAACCATTACCTTGATAACCCATGGCAGTGATCTTTGTTTCATCACCCGAATCAGAACCTAAGTCATGTTGTATGGTTGCAACAGTCTTTGACTTCCCTTTGTTGCTAAAATTTTTGGGTCTTCTTTCAGGATGAAGTTTCCAACAATGGTCTTCATCACGGCCATCTTTTGAACAATGTTTGCATGTGAATTTTTCTCCCTATTTCTTAACAACAACATTCTTTTTGCCATTGCCCTTGAACTTCCTCTTTCCTTTGTCTCCATGGTTAAAAGGATTCTTGTTACCCTCATGATTTTTGTTCCTTCCTCTTGCTTCCAAATGAGTGGCCTGAACACAAACTTCATCTAGATTTGAAGGATTAAACATGAGTATAGTATGTCTCAAATAACTATGTAAAGCTCCAATGTATTTGAGTAAAGTTTCTTGAGAAGACAAATCTACTCCCAAAACAAAAGCTCTTCTCCTAAATTCTTGAGTAAATCTTTGCACATTCTTTCCTTTAGCTTGTCTAAATTTTTTCCAATCCATAGTAGCCTTTTGCATATATGCCAATGGGTAAAATTGTCTTTTAATTGCAACAATAAAATCGTTCCAAGAGGTTAAAATTTTACCATGTTTCTTCATGTCCTCCCAAGTCTTGGATTCCCACCAAATGACTGCTGCACTATCCAATCTTAAAGAAGCAAGATGAATCTTAGTTTCAACATCTTGAATTTTTTGTATCCTACAATACACCTCAATCTGATGAATCCAATTATGTAATTTCTCAACATTAACTTCTCCATTGTATATTGGCAATTCGAATTTAATACCAAGCTTTAATGAGGGAATTTGCGAAGGAGTTTTACCATGTCCCTTTGGAGAATTCGGAAGAGGTCTTGAATTGGTAAAAGAAGAAGAAGAAGAAGATGGAGGAGAGGGTGGTGGAGAAGCACCATTCCCTTCATTCCCATTTGGAGTTTTATCACCACTGTCTCCCTTATGTTTTGAAGGGTTGGAGCCTTCACCTTGCAACCTTGTATTCCTTTCCATCAAGATCTTGATCATCTCTCTCATTTCCATGACAACCTTTCTGAGATCTTCATCTTCTACAGGAACATGTTCATGACTCTCTTCATGAGCCATACTTGGTGAATGCCTCCTTGAAACTTGCGGTGATGATATATGCTTCTTCCTTGAAGGATGAGAACTTGGCTCTACAATTTTACCTTCTCCTCTTGTGAGTTTCAACCTTGTGAGCATCAGAAAATAAAACACTTGCAAATAATCAATTCTTCAAAAACCTATGATCTGATACCAGCTTGATCTAAAAATGAAGAAGACTTGTATTCTTTAAAATATTTACAAGTAAAGTTTATGTGTTAAAATGCAAATGGATCAACTTTGCAACACAATGTTAATAGGTTTTACTCATTCAAGATGCATATAACAACAACATAATCAATGAACAGAAAACACATAACACATCAAATGATAAAGGAGTTCACCCCTCTCTTGGGCTACATCTCCTGGTCCAGCTTCCAATGGATCATTTGTATTATTTGCTCAAAGTTCTCAAAAATGTGATTTGCAATGCTCAAAATGCCAAATAGACTACTCCAATGGCTTCAGAATGTCTAAAAACCCCTTGGTGGGCTTTTTTGACACCTCATTTGGCCAAAAAATGAAGAAGATAGGCTTCTTGTAAGTCCCCCTTCAAGCTTGTTGTCTCTGCATCTACAAAACACACCTCTCTTGGCTCAACCTAGCCCACACACATTTTAAAGTGTAAAAACTTGACACCGAGCGCAACCGCACAACCAGTCCAAACTATCAAATTGTTATGCACCGGCATTAACTACCAAGGCCCGTGGGCACATGGTCACCACATGATAGCGCGCCATTACACAACAGGGATAAAGTTTCAAACTGTTGACATAACCATAAGGTTTAAACCTGTGTGCATACACGTTGGTCACATGTTAACCAAAACGCACACATTCAAACAGTTACAACATACATTACGGTGGGTTTAACCGTCGTAGCACCAGTCGTATGCAATATAAGATATAACCATGGGTCGGGGCTTAGCCCCATCCTGGTTTACACCCCAACACACATTTTTGCAACGTTAAATATATTAAAATGCATTTATATATCAAGTAACATGTGGGGGCATGCCGGTTGGGAAGCCTTTCCCAAAGTTTTACCCTACCCGGAGGTCATGGGGTCGACTCCTGCCAAGTGCAAAGATTTTAACCAATAAATAGGTGACACGTGGCGACCATTGATTGGGCCACGTGTTGCCATCCCATTTGCTGAAAAAAAACCATGTCACATGCCAATTTTCCCAATAACTACTTGCCACGTGTCGTACGGCCTGCCACGTTAGTGTCTGTACAGACTGTACAGTCAACATCCCTTTTTTTTGCATGTTTGTCATTTTGAACAGAACACGATATCTCTCGCTCCTGACATCCGTTTGAACCCAAAAAAGTTGCGTTGGGTTCGTAATGACGAGGCCTACGCTCTTGTTCAATTTGAAGTGATTCTGAGAACTTTCAATTTTTGAGGAAAATTTGATCCCCTGATCACTGTAGTATGGTACAATATGTATGATTGGGTAAATATATATTAGATGAGTAATGTATGATATATTATATGATTTTCCAAGATAAATAAAAAACATTCACAGTTTGTCTTTAAATACACTTGAAGAAGGGATTAATTTCTTTGTTGGTGCTTCATGATTTGGTATATATATATATACAACACTTCAATTTTGGGTTTAATGTTGATTTATTCACTATCCTAAATTGTTTTCAACACCACAATCATAAATAAGTGAGGTTTGATGTAATTTAATTTATTTTATAAAAAATCACTCACAGGTGGGTACATTTATTTCACTGTCTCATGGAGAATGTGCTGGCATTATAAACATACATCTATCTTTGGTAAAACTGAATCTAAAACATGGTCCTCATTGTCCTAAATTTATTTCTAGAACTAACAAGTTATGGGAATATTTTCTTGTAATTACACATGATAAATCATGTTTTGGGATAACCTTGGATAAAAAATTTAATGTTGTCCTAGACATTTCTGCACCCCTTATTTGAAATTCACTTAATAACATTTGCATATTTTTGGTGTCATAAGCAAGTGTATTTCTTGAGAACAATACGAGATGGTTGATGTCTTGATTACCAACATCAAATTCAATTGATAATATACTTGGATAAATCTAGTAGAATATATGATATATTGTTGGCATATACACACTTTTGAAATTATCTTCTAAATGGTTAATGGACTAGTCATTCCATCATTACCTCACATTGGGTAACATTCCAAGACACACTACACATGCCAACATTAAATCATCACTCTTGACCACTCAATATTTCACTCTTCTGCCATTTGGGATATTGTTGGGTTTGAACATCTACAACTAGCTCACATCTACTTCAACATGTTCCACGTTGGACATCTTGGACTAGATATGTTGTGCTCTGTGTGATCCTGGTTTAGGATTTCCTTGAGAATTTTAGGACTTGCACCTTTGAGTTAGTTAAGTGGCATTACCTTAAGTTTACCATTTTCACTCTATGCTCAAATGATTTAGATTGGGTCGGCATACAGATTCCCCTATAAGCTAGGGTTTCCTTAGTTTAAAGTGTGGGGAAATCTATTGAGGTGACAATGGGTATTTTTCCTGATAGTACCTCTAGGATTTCACACAGAAGTTAGGAATTTTCTTCCTAGGGTAGAGTTTCAGAGATAACAAGTGAAACAACACTATGGAAATAAAGAGAGGATAAAACATATAGTTGTGCCTAGAGATTTCTATAAAGTTTTTGTTGTTGGGACATCTAGATTAATGTCTTCATATAACCTTTTTAAATACTCAGGCTCGATAATTAGATCCTTTCTTGGGATCTAATAAATAAAAAGAACCATTCATCTTGGGTTGCTATGAAGAAATGTAAAGAGAATATATGGTGTATGTGTTAGATGACTATCCATGGCATTAAATGTAGGTATGTTTGGAAATACAAATGGTAGTTAAAAATAAAGCCATGATCTTTGTACAAAGTCAACCAAAAACATTTGAGTGCAACAATATGATGAGGTTTCATCCTTCAATATGCATAAATTAATACCTCGACATAAGTAATAAAACCATAATGATGGAATTCTAGATCCAAGGAAATGAAAATTTCTAATGAGTTTCCAATCACAAGAAAATTTGCGTCTTCAATTGTGGATTTTTTCAAAACTTATGTGCATAACCTACTAGACTTTCGAAATAATTTTGAATTAACTTCTACCAACGTACATTGCAAGATCGACAAACATAGATGAATTTTCGACGTACATTTGTCGATCTTGTGATGATATTTTTTCGATGTAACGACAAGCGCACATCGAAAGATCATTGAACGATTAACATGTCTAGGTTTCACCCTCATAGGTATAAGGAAAATGTCTGTTGATCTTTCAACAAAAGTTAGTCGATCATTAGAAGAAGATTTGTTGCTCTTTACATGGTCTTTCAACAAACATACGTTGAACACTCGACAAAAGTACATTGATCTTTCGACCAATGGTAGTCGATCATTAGAGAAACTTTTATTTCTCTTTAGATGCTCTTTCGACAAACATATGTTGCACAATGGACAATAGTACATTGATATATCCTTGAATATTAGTTGATCATTAGACGAACTTTTGTTGTTCTTCACACTCTCTTTAGAAAAACATACATTTACAGATCGACAAATGTATGTCTGAAGATCTACAAATGTACATCAAACGATCGAAAAAAGTACATGGATCTTGTGTCCATTATTTGTCAATCATTAGATGAACTTTTGTGGTTGTATACATGCACTTTGTGTCGATATTCCGACATAAGTTTGCATCAAAAATACTGTTGGAATAGCAATAATCAGTTGTTCGTCAATAGTGTGACACATGTCTAACAACGAAAACAGATTGATGTGTTTGTTGAAAGCTCAAAATCTTTATCCCTAAAAGTAAGATATTCATTTAAAAAAAAAAAAACTTCAAACACAATAATTAAAACACATAGATTTAAAAATTATTTAGTAAATTTTATTGAGATCATAATTTTTAAGTAAATATCTTCATTTTCAAAGAGTATTAAAATTCACTTATAATTATAAAAGTGTAAAATAATTCAAAAATAAATAAACTTTAATATTATTATAAATTTAAATTTAAAAAAATTAAAACTATATTTTTTCTACAAATTAAATTATAAGAATATTATTTTTAATTATAAAATATGTTTAAAGTAAAATCATAAAAATATTATCTTCTAAATTTTAAAATTAATTTATTAATAAAAATTATTTTTCTTATTCAACAATTCTATTTAGAAAGTAACATTTTGTGTTTTACAAAAAGATCTATACTAAAAAGCTAAAAATATCATAAAACAAAATATGGGAATGCTTTCAATGAGAGTTCAACTCATGATCTCCCGCTTACTAAACAGCTGCTCAAACCAACTAAGCTAGCAACAGATGTGACAAGAATTCAGGATTTAGCACTTTTGGAATTTTAACGAGACCATCCAATGAATCTAACCATCTTAATAAGGCTGAACAGTGTCAAAGCTATCTGAATCCGAGAAAAGCCATAAAACGAGTTATATTTAAGTAGCCTAAAAACATGGATCACAGGATTTGAAACAGCGCGGTCGAACCTGAGATTAATGGGTAAACAAGAGATTAATGGGTAAACAATTGGCACGAGAGCAACCTTAAAGCGAGGCAGCTTTCAGATTTCACGATATCGTTAAGGCGAGGCAGCTTTCACCCAAGACTGAATCTGTTGCAACTATCCATTGAGTTCAAAATATTAGTGAAAAATATCATAAAACATAATATTCCACAGGAAGAACAAAACCATAAAACAAATTTATTTTAATAATAATTAAAAATTAAAATCTTCTGCTTCAACAACGAAGAGGGAAAAAAAACAGATCTTTAAAATTTATAAAACATTAAAGTTCATTAATCAAATATTCACTATACACAAACAAAGGTCGTTAATCAGAAATTGGCTATACACATTCAAACGGTTGAGAATATCGCTGGCCCATTACAATTCTTACGGCATACGCTTCTAACGTGTACTTCCTCATGTATGGGTTAGACTATAACAACGACGATATTTTCTTATTTTGGTCGCCCCACCATGGTAACGCTTGTAAAACATATTTTCAAATTATATCTTTAAGCTAAAAGCGTTGGGTCGTAACAAATTTCGCTTCTTCCAACGGCTACACATGAACACAATTTAAATTTTCTGACAACGACGCTGTCAGACGTGAGCTCCTTTCCCGTTGCGGTAAGGATAGTGGAAAATTTCGTCGCACCGACATGATATAATACTACTTTTGGTCGCACCACCATGATATTGATTAGACAGACAACTACATCAAATTTCACTTGATCCAACGGTAACTAGTAAACTCAATTTAATTTCCTGACACCGAGCCTGTCAGACGTGCGCTCCCTCCCCTGTAACGGTAAGGACGGTGGAAAATTTCACGGCCAAAGGCCTATAAAAGCAGAGTCTAATTGCAGCATTCTCTTTGGTATGGTTTCCAATGGAGCGTTCCTTTGTTGTGTGTTATGTCTGTCTCTGTTGTGTTGTTGTACCTTTTTTTGTTTTTGTGTGTAAATATTATGTATTGTTACTGTGATAACTGAAAGTATGGGAGACGCGATGACATTTCGACTTCATCCAAAATGGGAATCGCTTTCATCGTGAATATTGTTACTGTGATAACCGAAAGGGAGGGAGACGCATTTCACCTTGATCCAAGCGGAGGAATGGCTTTCAGCGCGATCTCATGAGGAGATCCATTTCCTTCATTTATTTCGTCTGTTTCTGAAAATCAATAATTATTCAATTTCGGTTATTTAATTAGGCTTGGTGCATGGCTGGTTTCTTACAACTCTGTTTGTCGATTAGTGATTGTAATTTCAATCCATGTGGACATGGAATTTGTGGTTTACTTTAGAATTTAACATTCTCCGAAAATCATTTGTCGCTTTGTTATTTCCACTCAATGATGATTATTTTAAATATTATTTCCATTCCATACTTTTTGGGAGATTCTATTGCTTTATAATTTAGGTTTTTTATTTATTTATTTATTCATTTATGACGTTTTTTCCTAACCTATTATAAAAGCTATATAATTAAATTTTGATATCTTTTTCTTTCTAATCTACTATAAAAACTATGCAACTAAATGTTAAATAAATATTTGAAAAACGATTTTAAATTATTTTTTCACTTTAAAATAATTTTAAATATTCTTTTTCCACCTTTTTATTTAATTTTATCTTATTTATTATAATATTTAATGATTTTTTCAATTTCATTTTTAAATTTAATTTGAAACCTTTTTTACTTTTTAATTTAATTTTTTTTATTTACAATGATTTTTTTTTTTTAATTATTTTTTTTTTTATTCCATTATAAATATTTTTTCTAAATTCTACTTCCACTTTTAAATTTGGATTTGGATGCTTTTCTATGTTTTTCTATTCTGTTGATTCGTGAGATTTATGAATCATACATTTTTCCCTTCTTATTTTGTTAATTTTTGTTCCCCAAGTTTTCCTATTATTTATTATTTAGGATTCCTTTTTAATTAAGGGGAATGTTCATCATATCATTTACTTACAAGAAATTATTCCCTTATTTTACTTACTTGTAATGATTTTTGTCATTTAGTTACGTCCCTATTTGATCTATCATTTAGATTTCTTTTCCTCTTTTTGTTCTTATATAAAGGCGAAAAGTTCGTGGTTTACTTAGATTTATTGATGGCCGGTCGTGTTCATATAAATGTAATTTAATTTCATAATATCATTTGAAAGTCAAGAGTTCAATTTATATTGGGTTTTGTTCATGTAAATGAAATTTAATTTCATAGTGTAGTTTCTCATTTGAAATTTATATCGAAAACCCTCCATCCTTGATAAAACTCTTCAGTAACACCATTGAAATGATAAATGACATCTACTCATTGCTAAGGTAACGGGTTGAATTTCCATAGAGTGATTTTGCTGAATCAAACATGTTTTATTCTTTAAATTGGGTTGAGAGCATTGAGCTTATAATGGCCTACATTCATTCCTTCCTTCCCTTACACCATTACATTGTCTCTTTTATTGTTGTATAGTTTGCACTGGAGCGCTCCATGTTTGTGCATGTTGTGTGTTATGTCGGTTTCCAAGGGAGGGAGGCGACATTTCATTTCAGTATCGACCTCTGATGGAGAGATGAGGAGAGGAGATCCATTTCCTTCATTCCTTAGTTTGTTTTCAAAAATCAATAATTATTTAACTTGGCTCAGTGTATCTGTTTCAACTTGGAATTTGTGGCTTGTTTTAGAATTTAAATTTATCATAAAAATCACTCGTTGCTTTGTTATTTCAAGTCAATGGATATTAGATGCCATGGTGACTTGAGGAGATCCATATCCTCAAGTCTTTATTTGTTTTTTAAGAGTGACGTAGGAGGCACGTCAACACTCGGGTCTCGGTGATTACAACACCTGGACACCAAAAGCACACCACAACAATATTGCCGAGTTCACGATACACGAGAGGGCCGTGGGACCCAGCACTTTGGCTCTTGGTGGTTGGAGAGGTGAGACAAAAGAATGCAACGATGGTTGCAAAGTAACGAGATACGAGAAGGGTGTGGGGCTCGTAAATTCAGGTCTCATCAATTGAAACACCCAACACATAAATGAAATAAAGAAAGAACTCGTGAGTCGCGATATTGCGAACAACATGTGAACACAACGCTTCGGGGTTTTGAGTATCTACATGTTGGAAGGTGAAGGGATTTATTGCATGAGCTGACAACTCACTAGAAGAAGAAAACCAGAAATGGAGTTTACAAACTCAATAAAAAAATTATAAATGTAGAGCACTCCAAACACAGAATAACAAATTTTATTGAAAAAAATCTTTTAAGCTTTTTGTCTATCTATCAGTTAAAATTTCAACTGTGGTATTTAAAACACTAACAAAATGCTCCAATTTTCTAAAATGTTTAATCAAGGTGGTATTTGTGTTTGGTTGCCTTGAAAGGTTAAGGCGACCACCGTTTAAGCTATGTAAGACAAAATTGTAATCAATGCTTAATTATCGAGTCTTGAAGGATTAAGATGGACAACGATTCACCGTTTGCATAGGGGTGGTGAAATGATTACATCCTGACATAATCCCTCTTAATCGTTTCTCCCACTTAATCATTTCAGAATCAAACAAACTAAAACAAGTAAAACAAAATTGTTGTAAACAATGCATTACAGCTTACAGACCCGAATATTTATTCTATTGATTTTAAATAATTCATTTCCCAAAGGCTTCGTAAATATGTCTGCAAATTGTTCTTCAGAACTACAGAACTGAACAAAAATTTCATTGCCATTTACCAGCTCACAAATGAAATGATACCTCATATCAATGTTCTTACTCTGTTTGTGAAAGACATGATTTTTTGACAGTGCAATGGTAGATTTATTGTCACAGAAATTTTGGGTTGCATCATTCTGGTCATGCAACAATTCATTCAAGACCCTTCTCATCCACACAGCTTGAAATGCAGCTGCAGATGTTCCAACATACTCTGCCTCAGTAGAGGATAGAGTCACAATGGGTTGTTTCTTTGATGTCCATGCTACCGCTCCCGATCCAAGACTGAACACATACCCAAATGTGCTCTTCATGTCATCAATGGAACCTGCAAAATCACTATCAATATATCCAATTAGCTCAAAGTTTAATCTTGATGTGTATCAAATATAAAAATTAGTTGTTCCAACAACATATCTCAGGATCCTCTTTTCTTCTTACCAGTGAGTACTCTTCGGAGTCTCCATGAATCTGGAAATCAAGCTCATAGAAAACATAATATCAGGTCTAGTTGTTGTTAAGTACATAAGGCTTCCAACCAGCCTCTTATATAATTATCTTAAACTTCTATTCTTTTGTCCTTTAAATCTGTTTCTAATGAAGCTAAAGTAGGATTTGATTCACAACTTACCTGTGAATCTATTTGATGTCCACCATGTCCAGATGGCTCACCACGCTCATGAGTTCTGGGCATTCCAAATTGAGATGGGCTGAAATCTGGTGCTTTCCTTGGTGGACTTCTTCCTGCAGGCGTATGTGCATGTGGAACCATCTGTCCATCTCCTTCAGCTTTCTCAACTCCATCATCATTTTCAGGGTAACACAACTCCCTCTAAAATTGATTTGTCAATACTTCCATCCCAGGCTTCATCTTCTTTAAATTGAACATCTCTGTTGATTACATATTTCTGGGTGATGGCATTGTAGAGTTTATATGCCCTAGACTATTTACTGTATCCAACAAAGACACATCTCTCGCTTTTGTCATCCAACTTCCTCCTCATTTCTGTAGGTACATTCACAAATGGAACACATCCAAAAATTCTAAAATGAGAAACATTGGAAGGCTTACCATCCAAGGCTTCTTGCGGTACATTATCCCTCACAGCATTGGTCGAACTTCTATTCAAGATAAAAATAGAGCAAAGAACTACATCTCCCTAATATTCATTTGAAATATGTTTTTCTTTCAATATGTTTCGAGCCATGTCCATGATAGTCTGATTCTTCCTTTCAGCTACTCCATTCTACTGTGGAGTATATCGAGCAGTAAATTTCCTTTTAATTCCATGAAGATCATAGAATTCGATGAATTCATTCAGTTTATATTCACCTCCTCTGTCAGACCTTAATATTTTAATGGTTTGACCACTCTCATTCTCAACCATAGACTTAAACATCTTGAAAACATCAAAGGCTTCATATTTATGTTTCAACAAATACAACCAAGTCTTCCTACTGAAATCATCAATGAAAGTCATAAAATAAACACAACCAGTTAAAGAAGGTGTTTTTCTTAGGTCCACACAAATCCGTGTGAACAATTTCCAATGGAGCTTTTTCTCTATAGGAAACACCTGAAACAAATTTCTCTTTGTGATTTTTTCCAAGTACATAGCTCTCACAAGAGCTTGCAGGCTACTAGATACAAGGTAACCCCTTTACCATATGTTTCTTCTGTAATAGATCTAAGCCACCAAAATGTAAATGATCATATCTCAAATGCCATAACTAAGATTCATCTAGACTTCCAACTTTATAAGCATTCAAAGAACCACTCAAATCATTTTTCATCACAAGTGGAAACATCCTATTCTTGGTCATATCTACTCTTGCAATCAACTGTTTGTTGGGAAATTTATCATAGATTGTACATACCTTGTTCTTGAAGAATACTCTGTACTTTTTCTCCATCAGTTGTCCAACACTAATAAGATTTCATTTTAGACCAGGCACTAAATAAACATCATCAATATTTATTTTTTTATTATCCTTAGTGTAAACTATAACTACACCTTTACCATTAACTGTAACCTTACATTCAATTCTTAGTTTTAATTCAGACTAAATACTATTATCAATAAAGAAAAATGAATCCTTATTACCAGTCATGTGGTTACTCCAACCACTCTCCAAAAACCAAATATCATTTTCACTTTCCTGAGTGACATTACAGGTCAAAAACACAGGATTTTGATGATCCTCAGACTCATTTGTGATATGTGTAGACTGCTTTCCAGCATCTGCCTGATTCTTCCAACATTTGTTAGCAAAATGACCAAACTTCTTACAATCATAACATTGTACTTTAGTTTTATTATACCTTTGATTTTCCTGCTGCCAAGGTTTGCTGTTGCTTCCTCTTAAATTAGGAGGATTTTGCTAGACCTTCTGCTGAGACTGTGATTCAGCTATGTTTTCCCTTCGACCAGAAAATCAACCTCCCCTGTCACGAGTATGAAACCTACCACTGCCTTTGGTAACATGCAGTTGGTATTTGAAAGCATGCTCCAATGATCCTTCTTCATATCTGGATATTCTAGATTCATGAGCAACAAGAGAACAAGTTAGCTCATCAATTTCCATTTGACTTAAATCCTTAAATTCCTCTATGGGTACCACACCAGGTTCAAACTTTTTGAGCAAACTTCTCATCACTTTCTCAATGACTCTCTTATTCTCCATATCATCTCCATACTGCCTAAGCTGGTTAATAAAACTCATTACTTGAGTCATGAAAGTATCAACACTTTCATTATCCTTCATCTTCCAATATAAGCGAGCAATACAGATTTTGATTCCGTTAGGACATGGAATTGATAACGTAATTAAATTTGTTATGGTTTGTTATTTTTTTATGATTTATTTTTTTATTGGGAATTAAAAATAAATAAATAAAACTGTAATTTAAATATTTTTTCTACAAACCTGTGATTAGTAGATGTTTGCTTTAATTCTATTTTTCCAAGTTGGCTCGTCTCCTTTGCATTGTGTTTTCATTTCATTTTATATCATCGTTTTTTCATAAGATTCTAGGATTCGATTTTTTTTTGGATAGGTATCATTTAATAAAACTCTCCATCAATGTCAATTGTATTAACAATTTTCTTGAAGAGTTGTCCATTAATAAAAATCTCCATTAAATGAAATTTGTATTAAATTTTCATATCCCTGGTAATTCAATTTCATCTGATCGTTTTGATGAAAATCCCTTTTCATTATTGTTTATCTTAGAAAGTCGAATAATGTCTTCAATAAAATTCTCTATTGAACCTGGACTCTAAGAGGCTTGGACCCAAACATTGAGAGTTTGATCCAGTTGTTGCTGCATTGCCTCCATGTTGTATTAAATCATGTTTAAAACCTTGGATTCTTTACTTTTGAGAGTTTAAATATTTTATTAATGTTTTTTTATATTAATTTGATTTAAGAAATGTGTTAAAATTGTAAAGGTAAAATAATATATAGAC
>ML799989.1:0-22952 GCA_009831015.1 Picea engelmannii | reverse complement strand
TTACACATTTTCATCTCCTTGGCTCTAGAAGCCCATCATTATGTCTCTAGAAGACAAAGAGGGGAGGTAGCGAGAGGCAGACAAAGGAGGGAGGTAGAGAGTGAGTTTGTTAAAGTGTGGGAGGGAGAGGGAGGAAGACATAGGAGATAGAAGGTGTGTGTGTAAGAGTGTGGGAGGGAGAGAGAGGAAGACAAATGTGATACTCTGGAACTTGGATTTTTAATTATTACTTCTATTATTATTTTTAATTTAGAATTTTTTTTATTTTTCCAAAAAGACAATTTGGTCGATTGACCAAAATTGAATTGTAAAAACTTATTGTCTTATGAAAATAACCACATGTATAAAAAGGGGAACACATTGAAGCAACTATTAAATAGGGAGTTAGGAATCCAAAGGGGTTGAGAAAGTGGCAACAAACTTAGCAAGATGTGGAGTTAACTTTACTTAAAAAAACGCATTCCAAATTTATAGGAGAATATGTGAACATGTGTAAAGCTGAATCTGATAGGTGGTCAGTGAGAAGGAGGATCAAAAAAAGTGTCCCAAGTCCTAGGAAAAATAATTAAGTAATGAGAAGGGAATGGGACGCCATTCCAAACAGGGGAATTAGATAGCTTTGGAAAGCCTGCGATCATACTGAATTGACACAACAAAATTATACAAAGATTACACACAGAAAATGGAGCTTAGAATTATACAAGTGGCCACATAAGCATCCCACTAGATTATAAACTCATCTCAGGGTTTCGAGGGGTGAAAATGACTCTAGTCTAAGGTTGGGAGAAACAGGTTCTACAAAGTGTTGTTTCCCCAAAGTTTCGGGTTCTATTTCTTGTTATGAATATGTTCATTTAAATATTACTGTGCTTTTATTTGTACATTATTGTGGCTAAATTATCTGGTATAAATAACTGATAACAATATTAGAAATTAATTATTGTTATACAAGATGTCAATGCATATCATAAGTTCAGGTAGAACAACTATGAAAGAAAGTTAATAGCTAATCTGGACAGAATCACACTAACAGTAATAAAGTCGTAGGTAAAAACCTAGTTAATAAAGTAGAGTGTTATTCATATAAGAGACTCATATCGAAGAGAAAAAAGTTCCAACAAATATAATGTATACAACTGGAAAGGAATCGACACACACTAGGAAATCGTTATAGAGTTAACAAATTATACTATGCATATATCCGAAAATAAAATCGTTACAGAGTTAACATATTATTTTGTGCATATATCCAAAAGGAAATTCGTTACAGAGTTAGCATATTAAACTATGCATATATCCGAAACAAAATTCATTACAGATTTAACATATTATACTATGCATATATATCCTAAAGGAAATTTGTTACAAAGGTAACATATTATGCTATGCATATATCCAAAAGGAAATTCATTACAACTTTAACATATTATACTATGCATATAGCCGAAAGGAAATCGTTATAGAGTTAAAAAAATATGCATATATACAAAAGGAAAATAGCTACAACATTTAAATAAAACACAATATGTATTTATTTGAAAGGAAATCATTACATTGTATAGAATCTAACAAATGATGACCAGTTATGTCCAACAAGTGAAATAACAGTAAAGAAACCAAGACTATAAATGGTAAATGTATAACCGAATATTACAAATCATAAAATGTGTAGGTATCAATCATGAGTTATGGATTTTCATGAATATACAAATTTCTCATTCAAGTAGCTATAACAATAGACTCGTCGTAAATTGTGATGTCAAACTCGAAGGTAGCTAAGGGATGGAAGATGAATAGATTTCTAAGGAAAGGTATTCCTGAATCTCCATGGTACCAACCTCCACGATACATGTACATCAAACAACAATCAAGTTAGAATGTGGTATAAAAATAATTAAACAATAGAAGTATACACACATATAAAATATTAACTTACCATGCATGTACAGAATGTCTTGGTATCTTCGTCTATCGCTTGAACTACATTGGAATGTATAGGGAGTCGAATGGTTGATGGGTACCCTCGCAAATAATACACAGGTCTCTATAAGCATACTTTTATGGTCGGTTGGTGATGCCCATTAGAGGTAAATTCTAATGAACATTGTCATCATATGCTCCAAAAGGATGGCTAGTTCAATTTTTTGTGCTTAATTGCAATGGTAAATCTACAAAAGTGGGATATCATGATTCAGGGAGTAAAATCCATAGTTTTTAGAACCATGAAGCTGCCATTAGAAGGTGAATGATGGTATGAAACAAAAGTGTAAAATAAGTTTCTTTCTATGAATTCTTAATCTCATCGAGAATAGAGTATAGCTACAAAGGTATGCATTTTCCCTTGTTTAAAATAAATGGTTATTTCTTTTATGAATAATTAATTGCTATATTATTTATGAGGTTCACTATAGCCTATCCTTTCATCATCATTTTCACTTATTAATGATATTCGTGGATTTTGATTTAAATATTTCTTTCTTACTCTAGAATATTCTCATGAAAATTTCGAGAGAAACTCTCTCCAAGCACACACATATGATAGAGAGACTCCAAGATGAGAACTATGCAAAAATAAGCTAGATCGAGGAGAATAAAAATAACATGTAGGCAATGCAACAATGTTTGGATTAGTAGAAAGGAGTGCAGTACCACCCAAGCAGGTCGGAAGGTCAACAGGGAGCATCCAAAAATGAAAATTCAATTTCAGTGAATCAAATCCCGGACCTTAATGAGCCTCATCCAGAAGCAATTCTGGAGCATCAACAAGTCAAATTAGAGACGGGTAGTTGAGCTCTATTGCTATCATGTTTTGTTTCTTGTTATGTATTAATGGTATCTTCTACCCGATGTTCTCGGTGAAATACAATCACAGTAGTTTTGTTAGGTAAGGAGGATGCACCACCAACCGTTATTTTTTCAAACCCTCCAATTGTTATAGTCTCTACTTTAGTTTCTTTTTCTCAAAGGCCGTAATGGCCCCTATTTTGTAAACTAGTGGATTCATCCACACTTTTAATAAATTTTTGCGAGTTTCTGTTAAAAATATATATATATGGAATTTCTTCTACTATTTAATAATAGAGTTCATTTAACTTTACAATTTTATTTTTTTATAAGTAAGAGATTTTATATATAAAGGGCCTTCAAAAACAAGACCAGAGTTACAAAAACTTGGAAACAACCCTGTTGTAGTTACCGAACTGCCACATGAAAAGGGAAAACCAGTTCAGCTAGTTGGCTAAGTCTAGCAATTTACAGTTTGACAGTCTTAGATAAACAGAGCTAATCTGACTAGGCTACAGCTAAGAAAATAAAATAGTAAAAGGATCAGATCCCTAGAGGGGCCAAACACTTGGAAAATAACCTGGCCAGGTGGCTTGGTAGGCCATGTCCCGAGGTTCCTCTTCGATGGGCGTCCCTTTCCCTTCCATTTTCATGTCAACGACCAAGTTTCCCCCTTCCAGGTTGGCAGCTGGTAGGGTGACTCCGGGAGAATTGTGCGCGTGGATGCCCATAGTTGTCGCAGCCTGCGTGTCCCCATGTGTGACCTGCACCAAGTCGTCCCCTCCTTGTTGTTGCACCTATTCATTCCTATCGATGGCCTCTGCATGGGGCATCTCTGTTGTTGTCGCAACTTCTGGAGTGGAATGGAAAGCTTCCTAGAAGGTGGAAAGGATCTGAAGGAAAATCGAGGTCCTCCACTCCTTGCCAGAGCTCAAAACCAGCCCATAGAGGATTGACAGACTATCCTTCAGCTGCAAATCAGGGATGAAATCAGTGAACGAGTGTGTACTATGTTGGGCATTCCGAAGAAAGGGTGGCACTTCCAAGGGTGGGTGGGAGGAGTAGGTTACTGGTGCAAAAGAAGGCCCTCTAGCTAGAGAATTCGGTGGAATTGCAGGAAATCGCGAGAGAGATCCCGACAAGCTATCGGTGATGACCAGACATTCGAACAGGGAGGCAGGCGAGGTGGAGGAGGCGAGAGGTTCCATATCGGGCTGCAAAGGCTATGGGGAGTGCGTTGAGGGAGAGCTAGGGGAGCAATAGGAACACGGGGCCGAGGAGGATGCCATGGAGATCCTCTCCTTGTCCTCCCTCTTTGCCGCGACATTATGAGCTTGCACGGAAGGAAAAACTGAACAAAATGTCTCAGATGGACGTGGAGAGCCTGGAGAAGTCCGAAGGCGGTGAGCACCATGAAAAACCAGAGTGATCCAGGTATGGGTGGCTGAGGGATTAGAGGTTCGGGTCGCATGCAGGGGTTGAAGTCATATGTAGACAGAGAAGCTATGGTGGAGAGAGTAATGGAAGTCAGGCGCACCAGCATTAATGGTACAGTGGACGTCGTAATAACAAATAAATGCATGGTTTAGGTGACGGGTCTTGGCATGATCCTACCACATGTTCCCTTCCCGCACTCACTTGTCCTTTCCTCCTCCTCCCACCATGTGGCCTACACTAACACCCCATCTGAGGGTTTGTCCATTGTCCTAGCCTTGCAAATGCATTGCTGGAGAATAGGGTGTGCAAGGTTGACGAAAATTTTGCATAGGAGATACTGTCTATCCCAATTAATCCCCAGATTAGCCAGTTCGTCTGCAACTTGGTTCACCTTTCGCTTGATGTGAGCAGGTATAAAGGCCTAATTAGGTTTCAAAAGATCTGTTATTGTCTTTAGCCCATGTAAGAGTCTCTAGCTAGGTGAGATTCTTTCTGAGTCTGCTCCATTTAAGATTCTACTAAAGAGATTGATAATGATTTGGGAATCTCCTTCTACAATCAACATGGTGAAGTTATTCTCAATGGATAATTGCAGTTCTCTAGTGAGCCCCCACACTTCCACTGCATTGTTGATAGTGTGACCAAGGGATCCTACATTAATGAGAAGGATGTGTCCAAGGTGGTTGCGTAAGACCACTCCATATCCCACTGCTCCTGGGTTTCCTTTTGAGGCTCCATCAAAATTGAGTTTGATGAAGTCGCCCCGGGGNGGTCCAGGAGGAGGGGCTGCTTGGAGGGGGAGGAGGAGAAACGGGAGGAGGTGATTCAAGAATTGGGGGGGACTTCGAGTACTGAAGGATTAGAAGTTCTGTGGGAGTTTTGATGAGATCTTTTTCAGTCCAATACTGAAGGTTGATAGTTTCCAAAATGTTGAGGCGACATTGGTTCCAACAGTGGTGCCACGGGAGGTGATCATTCCTGAAAAGACTTATGTTTCTTTCCTTCCACATCTGTTAGAGAATGAAGCCTGGAATAAGTTGTCAAATACGATTTAGAAAGGGACATTGAAACACTTGGTCCCTCCATTCCGTGATTGTATCAATGATGTTGTGTCTCTTGCAATCCGAGGTGTGCATAATTAGCACACTTTGATCCCAGATTTGAGCAGTGTAGGGGCAAGTGGTGAGGATATGATTCATGGTTTCAGCTTCTTCTCCATAGATCATGTAGATAGACGGGCCAAAAAATCCTCTTTTTGAGAGGTTATCCCAGGTGAGGATGCTCGAATGGGTGACGAGTCAAAGGAAGAGAGTAATTTTAGGCCAATGTTTAAGGTCCTAGATTTTGCTCCAAACCTTCCCTGTGGGTAGAGGGTGTAAGTGATTTTTGATGATGTAGGCCTCTCGTATGCTGAAGGTGCCTCGTGGCAAGTATCCCCATCGTAGGATATCCTCTCCTATAAGTTTGGGGATTTTTCTTTTGGTCATTTCTTCCTACCAGGGTATTAGGTCCACGTGCGCCTCTAGGTTCAGGCACTCCCTGTTTAAGTGCCAGGGTATCCAAGTGTCCTCTATTTGATTGTATTTCCAGTAATCAACGACTTTTTTCAGGCCTGTATGTGAAGCTTGGATGTTGATATTCTCAGTTGAATCCTCGTGGTCTAGAGTTGGCAATTGCTGCCAAGAATTTTTCCAAAAGAGGGTTGCTTTCCCATTTCCGATTTCCTAGAAAGCATGATTGGTTACCAGATGTTTATTTTTCATAGCTGCTACCCAGATTAAGGAACCTGGGTTGTCCCCATTCCATCTTATTAAGTTCTTCTTCGCCATATCGGGTGCATATTTCCTTCTCCAAATCCTGGCCCAGAGATCCTTGGGATTTTTTAACCAATGCCACCAGATCTTGGCGCTAAGGAATTTATTCATGATGGAGGGGTCCCTTAGCCCAAGGCCTCCCTGTGCTTTGGGTTGGCAGAGTTTGTCCCAGCTAATCAACACTATTTTTTTCCCTGTGTTGAGTCCTTGCCAAAGGAAGTTCCTCTGTAAGATTTTTATAGTTGTGAGGACAAACTTTGGGGCAACAAGCGCCAAAAAGGTGTAGATGGGGAGGGCTTGAAGAATGGCTTGAAGGAGAATGAGGGCACTAGGGAGGTTTAGTACTCTGTAGGTCCAGGAAGACAACCTTTTAGCAAAGGAGGAGAGGAGATGTTCCCAAGAGGTTTTTCTGAGGGTGTTATCAATCAGGGGGAAGCCAAGGTATTTGGACAAAAGGGAGCTTCGGTTGAAACCCAAGATATCATAGACATGGCATTGAATCGAAGGAGGCATATTGAAGAAGAAGATTTGAGATTTGTCTTTGTTAGAGTTCAGTCCCGAGGCATCAAAGAAGGTTTGAAGGATCAAGAGGAGGGAGTGAGCTTAGTGTGTTGTAGTGGTACCCATCATTAGAGTGTCATCCACAATCTGGTTATGCTAGTCAAGGGAGGAGATACCATGTAGAGGTAGAACTGTCAATAGGTTTCTTGCTATGGCTGCTTGAATGGAGCGGCTGAGACCCTCGGCCATAATGATGAAGAGGAAAGGGGAAAGAGGGTCTTCTTGTCTGATTCCTCTGGAAGGGGAGAAAGAATGGGAGGGAGCTCCATTGATAAGGATGGAAAAAAAAGCCGAGGAGGTTAGATTTAGAATCCAATCCACCCAGATCTTGTTGAAGAAAAAAGCAAGGAGCATTTCTCGCATATAATCCCAACTTAACTTATCAAAGGCTTTAGAAAGGTCTAGTTTAAGTAGCATACCTGGCATTTTGGTCTTCTGCAAGGAGTGAATCACTTCATGAGCTAGGATGACGTTGTCCAGGATTTGTGTGCCTTCAACATAGCCCGATTTCTCCGAAGAGATGATCGTTGGTAAGATGGGCTTGAGTCTTCAAGAAATCACTTTGGTTAGGAGTTTATAGATGACGTTGTAGAGAGTGATAGGCCTAAAATGCTTAGGGTGGTAGGCCTTCCCCTCTTTGGGGATGAGGGTGAGGAAAGTTGCATTGAGAGCCTGGAGGACTTGTCCTGAAGATCGAGAGTCTTCAATGATTTCCCACACCTCTACCCTAATCATCGGCCAACAGTGGTGAAAAAAATCGTAGGTGAAGCCATCTGGGCCAGGAGCCTTGCACTTGGGGGTGTCTTGAAGTGCCTGATCAACCTCCTCAATAGAAATGGGCCAGAGTAGGGCTGAGTTTTGCTCTGGAGTAACAAGGGAGGGCATATGCTGCGTGACCTTGGCTATGGCCTCAGATTTGTCCAGGAGTGGTTATGTGAGGAGATCTTTGTAATAGTCTATCAGTGTCTTCTCCAGATCTTCATGGGAGTGGATAGGCTTTCCATTGGTGGAGGTTAACTGCGAAATTCTATTGGTATGATGGTGGTGAATGCTGGTTCTGTGAAATAATTTGGTGTTTCGGTCCCCCTCCTTGAGCCATTGGATGTGAGATTTATATTTCCACAGAATCTTTTCTTGACGTTTTCTGGCCTCCAGCTATTTATTTACTTTTTCTTCCTGGGTTTTAAGCTCTTCCATTAGCCATTGAACCCAGATCTGGTTTTGAATCGTGCACATTTGTTCTGACAGTTGTTTTTGGTAGTCGAGGATATTGCCAAAGGTTTGTTTATTCCAAAGTATGAGTCTTTGCTTGAGGTTATTTAGCCTTTTCTTAAATCTGTACATCTTGGAGCTGTGGGGGACCTCTGCCTCCCTCCACCAATCTTGGATCTTTGCTTGGAAATCAGGGTGGTTGAGCCAAAACTATTCAAACCTGAAGGGCTTTTTGTCTAGAGTGGCTGGCACCTCCAACCATAGCTGAATGAGCCAGCGATCTGAACCATGGAAATCCAGAATGCTTGCTTCCAGAGCTGTCCCTTCCAACATAAGGGAATCAGAGATGAGAAAACGATCTAGCCTGCAGGCGATTTGATGTATTCTGGTTGTTCTGTTTGTCCAGGTATGGATGCCATTGACGGTTTCCAGGTCGATGAGGTTGAAGTTATCAATGAGGCTATTGAATTCAATGGAATCCTAATCTAGGCGTCTTGATCCCCCTTTTTTTTCATCCAAGTTGTGTATGAGATTGTAATCTCCACCGATAAACCATCTATTGTTCCTGGTTAAGGTGGAAAGGTACTTCAGGTTTCTGAGAAAGGCTTGCTTATCCCTCGGGCTAGTCGACCCATAGACATTGGTAAGGTGTCCAGGTTTGTTAGAGGTAATGAGACTATAGTCTGCAGTGATGGACCATTTGGTAGTGATAAAGTTTTCCATGAGCATTGAGTTGGTGTTTAAGAGGATAGCTAGTCCTCCAGTTGTACCTGTGGTTGCAGTAGAAGTTGCTTCCCCTTACTTCTAGTAGTAGGGGAGTACCTTGTCAATATCTTCAGTTGTGCATTTTTTTTTTCTAAAGTAATATTATATTTGATTTTTCTGCAAAGATCAGATCTCGTATCATTTTTTGCTTGCTACGTCCATTGAGCCCTCTTATATTCCAGGAGATAATCTTCATGAGAATGAGGGGGTGGAGAGAGGGGGAAAGTTGTCTGAGATAAGGTGGATTTGACCGGAATTCACCATGAAGTGACCTATTTATTATATGAGCTTGTTGGTTGACTTCCTTCCTCTCTTATTTTCATCTTTTTGAGTTTTTCTCTAGCTCTTTGACTAATTTCCCTGTATTCCAAGACCCTTGTTGGATCGAGTTGTGGATCTAGTTGAGGAGTTAAGGAAGACCTTATGCAACTTCCGTAATTGATCCCGGGGTATGGTGTATAGTTTTTAATGTCTATAGGCGTGTTCGAGGTGCTCCAGATCCACCCCATCTAATTCTTGTTCTTCTAGATCCATTTCAATGTCACCATCCGCTATCTGCAAATGGTCTTGTTGGGTGACAACGAGGTCTAGAGATAAGTGATCTGGTTCCTTCTTCTGTATTGGTCATTCTCTCCCTGGGCTCATGTGTTGGGGAGTGTTTTTTGCTTGGAAATTGTTGGGGTTTATGGGGACTGATAGATTCTCTGGTTGATCCTGTAGTATTGCATATTTATTACTAGTGGAAGGATCCTTACTTACTTGGGATGGTTGCTTTCATCCTCCTTGTCTTCTCTTTCCTGCTGGTTGAGTGAAGCCTTCCTTGTCTTTGCCGACCTATGGGTTCCCCTCTTTGTGAGTAGCATTGAGGGGGCATTATCTGAAGAGATGTCTGTGATCATGACATTTCCTGCATCTGAACGTGATGTGTTCATAGTCGATGGTTTGGGTCCAGTCCTTGTCATGGGAACCTGGGAGTTGCTTGGCTATGTTCATGTATATGAAGTGTACCACCTTTGCTTGGTGGCCTCTAAAGACTTAACATAGATTTTGATGGTGTTACATATACCGACCAAGACCTCTTCTAGCCAGAATTCCTGGGGAAGAGAGTATAGTCTAATCCATACTGGTGCATGCATGAAATCTTCCTTTTCATGGTGGAACTTCCCAGTCCAAAATATTAAGAAGAGTCTTGCTGAGTTATAGAAGTAAGGCCCACCATCAAAAATTCAGTTGCAGTCCTCGAGGTTATGCAGAATGATTGTGAAGAAGCCCTTGGATCCCAGTTGCAGTTCATAGTGTCCTTTTGGATTCCACCAGTGTTGTATCCATTTGATCAGATCTCGTTCTGAAGGCCAGAGCCCTAGGAATTTTCGTACTAGGGCGTAGTCTCTCATATATTTCTTTTGTTCTTCTATGCATGGTGAGCTGATGATGTATTTCGGGGCTTGTGGTGCTTGTGGGATGCATTTTCCTGGAAGCCATGGTATTTACGTTGTAGTAGGTGTAGCCACATTTTCTATATCAATATCCATCTTCCGCTCCTTGAAGGTTCCTTCCGTCAGGATCTTTGAGCATTGATCTAGAGGGGGCTCGAATGTGGGCCATTTTAATCCTTCTCTCGATCTTCCATTCCTTGTGGCCTAGCTATAAGAGGCGTTGTTCGTCCCTCCCTCCTTCAGATTCATGAGCCCTAGCGGGGAAAAAATTGTGACAGTGCGGCCTAAACCCTAAACCTAGTTGTAGAGCACTCTCTGTAACATTCCTTTTTGAATTGATGAAATTCTTGTCTATATATTATTTTACCTTTACAATTTTAACACATTTCTTAAATCAAATTAATATAAAAAAACATTAATAAAATATTTAAACTCTCAAAAGTAAAGAATCCAAGGTTTTAAACATGATTTAATACAACATGGAGGCAATGCAGCAACAACTGGATCAAACTCTCAATGTTTGGGTCCAAGCCTCTTAGAGTCCAGGTTCAATAGAGAATTTTATTGAAGACATTATTCGACTTTCTAAGATAAACAATAATGAAAAGGGATTTTCATCAAAACGATCAGATGAAATTGAATTACCAGGGATATGAAAATTTAATACAAATTTCATTTAATGGAGATTTTTATTAATGGACAACTCTTCAAGAAAATTGTTAATACAATTGACATTGATGGAGAGTTTTATTAAATGATACCTATCCAAAAAAAAATCGAATCCTAGAATCTTATGAAAAAACGATGATATAAAATGAAATGAAAACACAATGCAAAGGAGACGAGCCAACTTGGAAAAATAGAATTAAAGCAAACATCTACTAATCACAGGTTTGTAGAAAAAATATTTAAATTACAGTTTTATTTATTTATTTTTAATTCCCAATAAAAAAATAAATCATAAAAAAATAACAAACCATAACAAATTTAATTACGTTATCAATTCCATGTCCTAACGGAATCAAAATCTGTATTGCTCGCTTATATTGGAAGATGAAGGATAATGAAAGTGTTGATACTTTCATGACTCAAGTAATGAGTTTTATTAACCAGCTTAGGCAGTATGGAGATGATATGGAGAATAAGAGAGTCATTGAGAAAGTGATGAGAAGTTTGCTCAAAAAGTTTGAACCTGGTGTGGTACCCATAGAGGAATTTAAGGATTTAAGTCAAATGGAAATTGATGAGCTAACTTGTTCTCTTGTTGCTCATGAATCTAGAATATCCAGATATGAAGAAGGATCATTGGAGCATGCTTTCAAATACCAACTGCATGTTACCAAAGGCAGTGGTAGGTTTCATACTCGTGACAGGGGAGGTTGATTTTCTGGTCGAAGGGAAAACATAGCTGAATCACAGTCTCAGCAGAAGGTCTAGCAAAATCCTCCTAATTTAAGAGGAAGCAACAGCAAACCTTGGCAGCAGGAAAATCAAAGGTATAATAAAACTAAAGTACAATGTTATGATTGTAAGAAGTTTGGTCATTTTGCTAACAAATGTTGGAAGAATCAGGCAGATGCTGGAAAGCAGTCTACACATATCACAAATGAGTCTGAGGATCATCAAAATCCTGTGTTTTTGACCTGTAATGTCACTCAGGAAAGTGAAAATGATATTTGGTTTTTGGAGAGTGGTTGGAGTAACCACATGACTGGTAATAAGGATTCATTTTTCTTTATTGATAATAGTATTTAGTCTGAATTAAAACTAAGAATTGAATGTAAGGTTACAGTTAATGGTAAAGGTGTAGTTATAGTTTACACTAAGGATAATAAAAAAATAAATATTGATGATGTTTATTTAGTGCCTGGTCTAAAATGAAATCTTATTAGTGTTGGACAACTGATGGAGAAAAAGTACAGAGTATTCTTCAAGAACAAGGTATGTACAATCTATGATAAATTTCCCAACAAACAGTTGATTGCAAGAGTAGATATGACCAAGAATAGGATGTTTCCACTTGTGATGAAAAATGATTTGAGTGGTTCTTTGAATGCTTATAAAGTTGGAAGTCTAGATGAATCTTAGTTATGGCATTTGAGATATGATCATTTACATTTTGGTGGCTTAGATCTATTACAGAAGAAACATATGGTAAAGGGGTTACCTTGTATCTAGTAGCCTGCAAGCTCTTGTGAGAGCTATGTACTTGGAAAAAATCACAAAGAGAAATTTGTTTCAGGTGTTTCCTATAGAGAAAAAGCTCCATTGGAAATTGTTCACACGGATTTGTGTGGACCTAAGAAAAACACCTTCTTTAACTGGTTGTGTTTATTTTATGACTTTCATTGATGATTTCAGTAGGAAGACTTGGTTGTATTTGTTGAAACATAAATATGAAGCCTTTGATGTTTTCAAGATGTTTAAGTCTATGGTTGAGAATGAGAGTGGTCAAACCATTAAAATATTAAGGTCTGACAGAGGAGGTGAATATAAACTGAATGAATTCATCGAATTCTATGATCTTCATGGAATTAAAAGGAAATTTACTGCTCGATATACTCCACAGTAGAATGGAGTAGCTGAAAGGAAGAATCAGACTATCATGGACATGGCTCGAAACATATTGAAAGAAAAACATATTTCAAATGAATATTAGGGAGATGTAGTTCTTTGCTCTATTTTTATCTTGAATAGAAGTTCGACCAATGCTGTGAGGGATAATGTACCGCAAGAAGCCTTGGATGGTAAGCCTTCCAATGTTTCTCATTTTAGAATTTTTGGATGTGTTCCATTTGTGAATGTACCTACAGAAATGAGGAGGAAGTTGGATGACAAAAGCGAGAGATGTGTCTTTGTTGGATACAGTAAATAGTCTAGGGCATATAAACTCTACAATGCCATCACCCAGAAATATGTAATCAACAGAGATGTTCAATTTAAAGAAGATGAAGCCTGGGATGGAAGTATTGACAAATCAATTTTAGAGGGAGTTGTGTTACCCTGAAAATGATGATGGAGTTGAGAAAGCTGAAGGAGATGGACAGATGGTTCCACATGCACATACGCCTGCAGGAAGAAGTCCACCAAGGAAAGCACCAGATTTCAGCCCATCTCAATTTGGAATGCCCAGAACTCATGAGCGTGGTGAGCCATCTGGACATGGTGGACATCAAATAGATTCACAGGTAAGTTGTGAATCAAATCCTACTTTAGCTTCATTAGAAACAGATTTAAAGGACAAAAGAATAGAAGTTTAAGATAATTATATAAGAGGCTGGTTGGAAGCCTTATGTACTTAACAACAACTAGACCTGATATTATGTTTTCTATGAGCTTGATTTCCAGATTCATGGAGACTCCGAAGAGTACTCACTGGTAAGAAGAAAAGAGGATCCTGAGATATGTTGTTGGAACAACTAATTTTTATATTTGATACACATCAAGATTAAACTTTGAGCTAATTGGATATATTGATAGTGATTTTGCAGGTTCCATTGATGACATGAAGAGCACATTTGGGTATGTGTTCAGTCTTGGATCGGGAGCGGTAGCATGGACATCAAAGAAACAACCCATTGTGACTCTATCCTCTACTGAGGCAGAGTATGTTGGAACATCTGCAGCTGCATTTCAAGCTGTGTGGATGAGAAGGGTCTTGAATGAATTGTTGCATGACCAGAATGATGCAACCCAAAATTTCTGTGACAATAAATCTACCATTGCACTGTCAAAAAATCATGTCTTTCACAAACAGAGTAAGAACATTGATATGAGGTATCATTTCATTTGTGAGCTGGTAAATGGCAATGAAATTTTTGTTCAGTTCTGTAGTTCTGAAGAACAATTTGCAGACATATTTACGAAGCCTTTGGGAAATGAATTATTTAAAATCAATAGAATAAATATTCGGGTCTGTAAGCTGTAATGCATTGTTTACAACAATTTTGTTTTACTTGTTTTAGTTTGTTTGATTCTGAAATGATTAAGTGGGAGAAACGATTAAGAGGGATTATGTCAGGATGTAATCATTTCACCACCCCTATGCAAACGGTGAATCGTTGTCCATCTTAATCCTTCAAGACTCGATAATTAAGCATTGATTACAATTTTGTCTTACATAGCTTAAACGGTGGTCGCCTTAACCTTTCAAGGCAACCAAACACAAATACCACCTTGATTAAACATTTTAGAAAATTGGAGCATTTTGTTAGTGTTTTAAATACCACAGTTGAAATTTTAACTGATAGATAGACAAAAAGCTTAAAAGATTTTTTTCAATAAAATTTGTTATTCTGTGTTTGGAGTGCTCTACATTTATAATTTTTTTATTGAGTTTGTAAACTCCATTTCTGGTTTTCTTCTTCTAGTGAGTTGTCAGCTCATGCAATAAATCCCTTCACCTTCCAACATGTAGATACTCAAAACCCCGAAGCGTTGTGTTCACATGTTGTTCGCAATATCGCGACTCACGAGTTCTTTCTTTATTTCATTTATGTGTTGGGTGTTTCAATTGATGAGACCTGAATTTACGAGCCCCACACCCTTCTCGTATCTCGTTACTTTGCAACCATCGTTGCATTCTTTTGTCTCACCTCTCCAACCACCAAGAGCCAAAGTGCTGGGTCCCACGGCCCTCTCGTGTATCGTGAACTCGGCAATATTGTTGTGGTGTGCTTTTGGTGTCCAGGTGTTGTAATCACCGAGACCCGAGTGTTGACGTGCCTCCTACGTCACTCTTAAAAAACAAATAAAGACTTGAGGATATGGATCTCCTCAAGTCACCATGGCATCTAATATCCATTGACTTGAAATAACAAAGCAACGAGTGATTTTTATGATAAATTTAAATTCTAAAACAAGCCACAAATTCCAAGTTGAAACAGATACACTGAGCCAAGTTAAATAATTATTGATTTTTGAAAACAAACTAAGGAATGAAGGAAATGGATCTCCTCTCCTCATCTCTCCATCAGAGGTCGATACTGAAATGAAATGTCGCCTCCCTCCCTTGGAAACCGACATAACACACAACATGCACAAACATGGAGCGCTCCAGTGCAAACTATACAACAATAAAAGAGACAATGTAATGGTGTAAGGGAAGGAAGGAATGAATGTAGGCCATTATAAGCTCAATGCTCTCAACCCAATTTAAAGAATAAAACATGTTTGATTCAGCAAAATCACTCTATGGAAATTCAACCCGTTACCTTAGCAATGAGTAGATGTCATTTATCATTTCAATGGTGTTACTGAAGAGTTTTATCAAGGATGGAGGGTTTTCGATATAAATTTCAAATGAGAAACTACACTATGAAATTAAATTTCATTTACATGAACAAAACCCAATATAAATTGAACTCTTGACTTTCAAATGATATTATGAAATTAAATTACATTTATATGAACACGACCGGCCATCAATAAATCTAAGTAAACCACGAACTTTTCGCCTTTATATAAGAACAAAAAGAGGAAAAGAAATCTAAATGATAGATCAAATAGGGACGTAACTAAATGACAAAAATCATTACAAGTAAGTAAAATAAGGGAATAATTTCTTGTAAGTAAATGATATGATGAACATTCCCCTTAATTAAAAAGGAATCCTAAATAATAAATAATAGGAAAACTTGGGGAACAAAAATTAACAAAATAAGAAGGGAAAAATGTATGATTCATAAATCTCACGAATCAACAGAATAGAAAAACATAGAAAAGCATCCAAATCCAAATTTAAAAGTGGAAGTAGAATTTAGAAAAAATATTTATAATGGAATAAAAAAAAAAATAATTAAAAAAAAAAAATCATTGTAAATAAAAAAAATTAAATTAAAAAGTAAAAAAGGTTTCAAATTAAATTTAAAAATGAAATTGAAAAAATCATTAAATATTATAATAAATAAGATAAAATTAAATAAAAAGGTGGAAAAAGAATATTTAAAATTATTTTAAAGTGAAAAAATAATTTAAAATCGTTTTTCAAATATTTATTTAACATTTAGTTGCATAGTTTTTATAGTAGATTAGAAAGAAAAAGATATCAAAATTTAATTATATAGCTTTTATAATAGGTTAGGAAAAAACGTCATAAATGAATAAATAAATAAATAAAAAACCTAAATTATAAAGCAATAGAATCTCCCAAAAAGTATGGAATGGAAATAATATTTAAAATAATCATCATTGAGTGGAAATAACAAAGCGACAAATGATTTTCGGAGAATGTTAAATTCTAAAGTAAACCACAAATTCCATGTCCACATGGATTGAAATTACAATCACTAATCGACAAACAGAGTTGTAAGAAACCAGCCATGCACCAAGCCTAATTAAATAACCGAAATTGAATAATTATTGATTTTCAGAAACAGACGAAATAAATGAAGGAAATGGATCTCCTCATGAGATCGCGCTGAAAGCCATTCCTCCGCTTGGATCAAGGTGAAATGCGTCTCCCTCCCTTTCGGTTATCACAGTAACAATATTCACGATGAAAGCGATTCCCATTTTGGATGAAGTCGAAATGTCATCGCGTCTCCCATACTTTCAGTTATCACAGTAACAATACATAATATTTACACACAAAAACAAAAAAAGGTACAACAACACAACAGAGACAGACATAACACACAACAAAGGAACGCTCCATTGGAAACCATACCAAAGAGAATGCTGCAATTAGACTCTGCTTTTATAGGCCTTTGGCCGTGAAATTTTCCACCGTCCTTACCGTTACAGGGGAGGGAGCGCACGTCTGACAGGCTCGGTGTCAGGAAATTAAATTGAGTTTACTAGTTACCGTTGGATCAAGTGAAATTTGATGTAGTTGTCTGTCTAATCAATATCATGGTGGTGCGACCAAAAGTAGTATTATATCATGTCGGTGCGACGAAATTTTCCACTATCCTTACCGCAACGGGAAAGGAGCTCACGTCTGACAGCGTCGTTGTCAGAAAATTTAAATTGTGTTCATGTGTAGCCGTTGGAAGAAGCGAAATTTGTTACGACCCAACGCTTTTAGCTTAAAGATATAATTTGAAAATATGTTTTACAAGCGTTACCATGGTGGGGCGACCAAAATAAGAAAATATCGTCGTTGTTATAGTCTAACCCATACATGAGGAAGTACACGTTAGAAGCGTATGCCGTAAGAATTGTAATGGGCCAGCGATATTCTCAACCGTTTGAATGTGTATAGCCAATTTCTGATTAACGACCTTTGTTTGTGTATAGTGAATATTTGATTAATGAACTTTAATGTTTTATAAATTTTAAAGATCTGTTTTTTTTCCCTCTTCGTTGTTGAAGCAGAAGATTTTAATTTTTAATTATTATTAAAATAAATTTGTTTTATGGTTTTGTTCTTCCTGTGGAATATTATGTTTTATGATATTTTTCACTAATATTTTGAACTCAATGGATAGTTGCAACAGATTCAGTCTTGGGTGAAAGCTGCCTCGCCTTAACGATATCGTGAAATCTGAAAGCTGCCTCGCTTTAAGGTTGCTCTCGTGCCAATTGTTTACCCATTAATCTCTTGTTTACCCATTAATCTCAGGTTCGACCGCGCTGTTTCAAATCCTGTGATCCATGTTTTTAGGCTACTTAAATATAACTCGTTTTATGGCTTTTCTCGGATTCAGATAGCTTTGACACTGTTCAGCCTTATTAAGATGGTTAGATTCATTGGATGGTCTCGTTAAAATTCCAAAAGTGCTAAATCCTGAATTCTTGTCACATCTGTTGCTAGCTTAGTTGGTTTGAGCAGCTGTTTAGTAAGCGGGAGATCATGAGTTGAACTCTCATTGAAAGCATTCCCATATTTTGTTTTATGATATTTTTAGCTTTTTAGTATAGATCTTTTTGTAAAACACAAAATGTTACTTTCTAAATAGAATTGTTGAATAAGAAAAATAATTTTTATTAATAAATTAATTTTAAAATTTAGAAGATAATATTTTTATGATTTTACTTTAAACATATTTTATAATTAAAAATAATATTCTTATAATTTAATTTGTAGAAAAAATATAGTTTTAATTTTTTTAAATTTAAATTTATAATAATATTAAAGTTTATTTATTTTTGAATTATTTTACACTTTTATAATTATAAGTGAATTTTAATACTCTTTGAAAATGAAGATATTTACTTAAAAATTATGATCTCAATAAAATTTACTAAATAATTTTTAAATCTATGTGTTTTAATTATTGTGTTTGAAGTTTTTTTTTTTTTAAATGAATATCTTACTTTTAGGGATAAAGATTTTGAGCTTTCAACAAACACATCAATCTGTTTTCGTTGTTAGACATGTGTCACACTATTGACGAACAACTGATTATTGCTATTCCAACAGTATTTTTGATGCAAACTTATGTCGGAATATCGACACAAAGTGCATGTATACAACCACAAAAGTTCATCTAATGATTGACAAATAATGGACACAAGATCCATGTACTTTTTTCGATCGTTTGATGTACATTTGTAGATCTTCAGACATACATTTGTCGATCTGTAAATGTATGTTTTTCTAAAGAGAGTGTGAAGAACAACAAAAGTTCGTCTAATGATCAACTAATATTCAAGGATATATCAATGTACTATTGTCCATTGTGCAACATATGTTTGTCGAAAGAGCATCTAAAGAGAAATAAAAGTTTCTCTAATGATCGACTACCATTGGTCGAAAGATCAATGTACTTTTGTCGAGTGTTCAACGTATGTTTGTTGAAAGACCATGTAAAGAGCAACAAATCTTCTTCTAATGATCGACTAACTTTTGTTGAAAGATCAACAGACATTTTCCTTATACCTATGAGGGTGAAACCTAGACATGTTAATCGTTCAATGATCTTTCGATGTGCGCTTGTCGTTACATCGAAAAAATATCATCACAAGATCGACAAATGTACGTCGAAAATTCATCTATGTTTGTCGATCTTGCAATGTACGTTGGTAGAAGTTAATTCAAAATTATTTCGAAAGTCTAGTAGGTTATGCACATAAGTTTTGAAAAAATCCACAATTGAAGACGCAAATTTTCTTGTGATTGGAAACTCATTAGAAATTTTCATTTCCTTGGATCTAGAATTCCATCATTATGGTTTTATTACTTATGTCGAGGTATTAATTTATGCATATTGAAGGATGAAACCTCATCATATTGTTGCACTCAAATGTTTTTGGTTGACTTTGTACAAAGATCATGGCTTTATTTTTAACTACCATTTGTATTTCCAAACATACCTACATTTAATGCCATGGATAGTCATCTAACACATACACCATATATTCTCTTTACATTTCTTCATAGCAACCCAAGATGAATGGTTCTTTTTATTTATTAGATCCCAAGAAAGGATCTAATTATCGAGCCTGAGTATTTAAAAAGGTTATATGAAGACATTAATCTAGATGTCCCAACAACAAAAACTTTATAGAAATCTCTAGGCACAACTATATGTTTTATCCTCTCTTTATTTCCATAGTGTTGTTTCACTTGTTATCTCTGAAACTCTACCCTAGGAAGAAAATTCCTAACTTCTGTGTGAAATCCTAGAGGTACTATCAGGAAAAATACCCATTGTCACCTCAATAGATTTCCCCACACTTTAAACTAAGGAAACCCTAGCTTATAGGGGAATCTGTATGCCGACCCAATCTAAATCATTTGAGCATAGAGTGAAAATGGTAAACTTAAGGTAATGCCACTTAACTAACTCAAAGGTGCAAGTCCTAAAATTCTCAAGGAAATCCTAAACCAGGATCACACAGAGCACAACATATCTAGTCCAAGATGTCCAACGTGGAACATGTTGAAGTAGATGTGAGCTAGTTGTAGATGTTCAAACCCAACAATATCCCAAATGGCAGAAGAGTGAAATATTGAGTGGTCAAGAGTGATGATTTAATGTTGGCATGTGTAGTGTGTCTTGGAATGTTACCCAATGTGAGGTAATGATGGAATGACTAGTCCATTAACCATTTAGAAGATAATTTCAAAAGTGTGTATATGCCAACAATATATCATATATTCTACTAGATTTATCCAAGTATATTATCAATTGAATTTGATGTTGGTAATCAAGACATCAACCATCTCGTATTGTTCTCAAGAAATACACTTGCTTATGACACCAAAAATATGCAAATGTTATTAAGTGAATTTCAAATAAGGGGTGCAGAAATGTCTAGGACAACATTAAATTTTTTATCCAAGGTTATCCCAAAACATGATTTATCATGTGTAATTACAAGAAAATATTCCCATAACTTGTTAGTTCTAGAAATAAATTTAGGACAATGAGGACCATGTTTTAGATTCAGTTTTACCAAAGATAGATGTATGTTTATAATGCCAGCACATTCTCCATGAGACAGTGAAATAAATGTACCCACCTGTGAGTGATTTTTTATAAAATAAATTAAATTACATCAAACCTCACTTATTTATGATTGTGGTGTTGAAAACAATTTAGGATAGTGAATAAATCAACATTAAACCCAAAATTGAAGTGTTGTATATATATATATACCAAATCATGAAGCACCAACAAAGAAATTAATCCCTTCTTCAAGTGTATTTAAAGACAAACTGTGAATGTTTTTTATTTATCTTGGAAAATCATATAATATATCATACATTACTCATCTAATATATATTTACCCAATCATACATATTGTACCATACTACAGTGATCAGGGGATCAAATTTTCCTCAAAAATTGAAAGTTCTCAGAATCACTTCAAATTGAACAAGAGCGTAGGCCTCGTCATTACGAACCCAACGCAACTTTTTTGGGTTCAAACGGATGTCAGGAGCGAGAGATATCGTGTTCTGTTCAAAATGACAAACATGCAAAAAAAAGGGATGTTGACTGTACAGTCTGTACAGACACTAACGTGGCAGGCCGTACGACACGTGGCAAGTAGTTATTGGGAAAATTGGCATGTGACATGGTTTTTTTTCAGCAAATGGGATGGCAACACGTGGCCCAATCAATGGTCGCCACGTGTCACCTATTTATTGGTTAAAATCTTTGCACTTGGCAGGAGTCGACCCCATGACCTCCGGGTAGGGTAAAACTTTGGGAAAGGCTTCCCAACCGGCATGCCCCCACATGTTACTTGATATATAAATGCATTTTAATATATTTAACGTTGCAAAAATGTGTGTTGGGGTGTAAACCAGGATGGGGCTAAGCCCCGACCCATGGTTATATCTTATATTGCATACGACTGGTGCTACGACGGTTAAACCCACCGTAATGTATGTTGTAACTGTTTGAATGTGTGCGTTTTGGTTAACATGTGACCAACGTGTATGCACACAGGTTTAAACCTTATGGTTATGTCAACAGTTTGAAACTTTATCCCTGTTGTGTAATGGCGCGCTATCATGTGGTGACCATGTGCCCACGGGCCTTGGTAGTTAATGCCGGTGCATAACAATTTGATAGTTTGGACTGGTTGTGCGGTTGCGCTCGGTGTCAAGTTTTTACACTTTAAAATGTGTGTGGGCTAGGTTGAGCCAAGAGAGGTGTGTTTTGTAGATGCAGAGACAACAAGCTTGAAGGGGGACTTACAAGAAGCCTATCTTCTTCATTTTTTGGCCAAATGAGGTGTCAAAAAAGCCCACCAAGGGGTTTTTAGACATTCTGAAGCCATTGGAGTAGTCTATTTGGCATTTTGAGCATTGCAAATCACATTTTTGAGAACTTTGAGCAAATAATACAAATGATCCATTGGAAGCTGGACCAGGAGATGTAGCCCAAGAGAGGGGTGAACTCCTTTATCATTTGATGTGTTATGTGTTTTCTGTTCATTGATTATGTTGTTGTTATATGCATCTTGAATGAGTAAAACCTATTAACATTGTGTTGCAAAGTTGATCCATTTGCATTTTAACACATAAACTTTACTTGTAAATATTTTAAAGAATACAAGTCTTCTTCATTTTTAGATCAAGCTGGTATCAGATCATAGGTTTTTGAAGAATTGATTATTTGCAAGTGTTTTATTTTCTGATGCTCACAAGGTTGAAACTCACAAGAGGAGAAGGTAAAATTGTAGAGCCAAGTTCTCATCCTTCAAGGAAGAAGCATATATCATCACCGCAAGTTTCAAGGAGGCATTCACCAAGTATGGCTCATGAAGAGAGTCATGAACATGTTCCTGTAGAAGATGAAGATCTCAGAAAGGTTGTCATGGAAATGAGAGAGATGATCAAGATCTTGATGGAAAGGAATACAAGGTTGCAAGGTGAAGGCTCCAACCCTTCAAAACATAAGGGAGACAGTGGTGATAAAACTCCAAATGGGAATGAAGGGAATGGTGCTTCTCCACCACCCTCTCCTCCATCTTCTTCTTCTTCTTCTTTTACCAATTCAAGACCTCTTCCGAATTCTCCAAAGGGACATGGTAAAACTCCTTCGCAAATTCCCTCATTAAAGCTTGGTATTAAATTCGAATTGCCAATATACAATGGAGAAGTTAATGTTGAGAAATTACATAATTGGATTCATCAGATTGAGGTGTATTGTAGGATACAAAAAATTCAAGATGTTGAAACTAAGATTCATCTTGCTTCTTTAAGATTGGATAGTGCAGCAGTCATTTGGTGGGAATCCAAGACTTGGGAGGACATGAAGAAACATGGTAAAATTTTAACCTCTTGGAACGATTTTATTGTTGCAATTAAAAGACAATTTTACCCATTGGCATATATGCAAAAGGCTACTATGGATTGGAAAAAATTTAGACAAGCTAAAGGAAAGAATGTGCAAAGATTTACTCAAGAATTTAGGAGAAGAGCTTTTGTTTTGGGAGTAGATTTGTCTTCTCAAGAAACTTTACTCAAATACATTGGAGCTTTACATAGTTATTTGAGACATACTATACTCATGTTTAATCCTTCAAATCTAGATGAAGT
>ML799988.1:294035-322647 GCA_009831015.1 Picea engelmannii | reverse complement strand
CACCCTCTCACACAAGCACCCCTCTCAAGATTATAGTGCACCCTTCTCTACTAGTGTGCCCCTACACAAGAAATGCACTCCACACTCAAGCTACCTTGCTCAAGCATCCATGGTGCACCCTCACCCTTTTCTCTTCTCCAAACCTTGACCTCATGCACCCTTCTTGTCCTCAAGAATGCACCCAAGTATTCTTTCTCTCTTCCTCTCTTCACTCAACTCTCTCAAGTGAGAATGAGCCTCTTCCTTACCCTTTTTCCTCCTTTAGCCTTCCTTATGCCAAACCTAAAAGATCAAGGGCCTAGATTGCATCTAACCCAATTCTAATGAATGGGTGAGATCACTTCTCATAAATCTCACTTAGAAACCCACTTTACTTAAGTTTCCGTAGTTTTCTTTATGTCTATTAATTCACCCACTTTGTGAATTGATTGTCACTTTATGACTTAAGTGACAAATTTCACTTTATGACTTAAGTCTCCTAAGTCAATGTGAAATTAGAACATAAAGTAAATGTATAAAGGTAATAGTTTCCCCCTTTGTGTTTAGAGACTCACAAACGCAAGGGGACCACTTTCCAAGGTACCCAAATATCAACACTCCCACTTATCGAGGAAAGTGTCACTCACCCCTCCAACATTGTCCCTGCAGTGGACATCGTTGCCTGTTGGAAAATACTCGTTGAGTATGGATGTAACCTAATCATCAAAAGTGGCCTCTAACTCTAATCTGCGCGACCTTCATGATCTCTAGATGGAAGTCCATCTCCACCTATCCAAGATCTCCATGAGTCAAATTCCTTCTTGATCCAAGCCTTGATCTTGGAATCTCACCAAAGGTCCCTACCTTGGCCTCTCACCAAAGATCTCTATATTGGAATCTCACCAAAGGTCTCTACCTTGGCCTCTCACCAAGGGTCTTCCTCTTGAAGAGGAATCTGAAGCTGATCTGCTCGTCTCCATAACCAAGTGTGACCCAAACCTCTCTAGTGCCCTGCTCTCTCTGACCAAGCTACGAGGCTCTCCAAAAGATATATGCAAATTAGTTTGTGGCCCTGAAGCATCTGCACCAATTGTCTATATACTCGACAACTTTGAAAATGAAGATGTCCCGGGTGGACCAGTAACCCTTGAATATTGTGTACTCGACAACTGAGTCTACATCCCATGAGATACAAAACTCTCAATCTGTGGGACCTCCTCTACTCTGTCCACACACCAAATGTTGGATGGTGTCTCAATTGTCAAACAACAACCCATGAAAGCAATCTCCCTCTCAAACTGAGCAATGAGCTCATCCTCCTCTGTTGTTGCTACAGTACCACCTTGCTTCTTCTTCTTCTCAGGACACTGTCCAACATAGTGCCCCATCTCGCCACAAGAAAAACATTTCACTTTTCTCATGTCCTTCTTTTGATGCTCACCCTATCCTCTCGACTATTGCTCCTTGGCCCCAACTTTGGGCCCTTGCTTGGCCTTATTTTTTCGCTTAGCCACAAAGGAAAGATCGACCTCATCCTCATCCCCACCCTGCTGCTGACTAGTAGATCCAGAACCATGCCTGGTCTCCTCCTGCACAAAGTCATCCCAGAGCCTCTCCCAATTGGGAATATGCTCCCTAGCCATGATGCCATGTACACAACTCTCCCATGGTTTGGAAAATCCATTCAAGACTATCCACACCAACTCAGAGCGATCTACTATATCCCTAACTACACCCAACTCAACACAAATCCGAGTGAATCTCGAGAGGTATGAGGTAACTGTATCTGTCTTCCCCATCATGGTGCCCCTTATATTTTTCCTGAATTCCTTACTAGTAATGTGAGGAATGACATGGTCTTTCACTGCATCAAGGATTGTTCTCTTAGCTCTCTTGTTCTGTTTCTGAAACTCAAAAAAGAGAACCACATATGTAGGAGGTATAATGAGATTCTCCACAATCTCCCATAACTCTCCCTCGTCCAAAATCATCACTATCCTTGCCTTCCACATAGACCAATTGCTTACCCTCGCAAGCCTATCCTCCACCCTCAAACTTGCCACCGCCAAGGCTGTCATCTGATGCTAAAAATGATACACTCTAACCAAGTAAAACTGAGCAACTATGAACAACATAAATCAACATCCAACACACCAATTGCAAGTGTAAAAATGAGGCTCCTCAACCTATGTAAATCTAGCCTATATGAACTCAATTTTAGACACTTTTCTTTAGCAGTGTTGAAACATCATTAATTTTCCAACAGTCTTAGAGCATCATGTGAAAATTTTTAATTTTCCTCAAATGTCATCAATTGTTGGAATATTGATACATAATAACAACCAACCAACATCTAAAGCATCATTTTGGAAGCATACTTATAATTTCATACCCCAATTTACATTGGAATACCAATGCTTTAGTGACAATTGATTGACGTTGATGCATTGCTTTGGAAATATATTTATAATTTCAACCCCAATGCTAGTTGCAATATCAACGTCTTATCAACAACTGGTTGTTGTAGAAAGTGTAATTTTGTTACCATATTTATGGTTTCAAATCCCAATTCATGTGGATAGATCGAATATTATTCGATGACTCTCAAACATGTTGTTGATGTCCAAATGCATGTTTTTTGTTGCAACATAATCAAGTGACTGGCATTCCTACTGTAGAAACAATGTCTGGAATGCCAGTGAGTTGTAGGTCAAGGGTTGTAATTTTGATGACTACTTTCAACTTGAAAAAATGAGATGCATGCACTATGGAGCCACATATAGTGTAAGATGTTGGTGATATGTTTGCTAAATGTCCACATTTCGATGACGAAAGAGTTGTTTTTTTTAAAATGATCATCACTTCAAGATGATTGAGCATCGAGTTTAAAAAAAGAAATGATAAGCATTCCCAAGGCCTAGAACTCTTGATATTTAGTTGGTACAAAAAACTTAGCAAACATCCTCCTTTGTACAATATGTTTTGAAATATTTACTCAAAAAACTTAGCAAGCATATTATCAACCTCTTGTGTGCATTATATTTTGATATCTTCACTTGAAATACTATTGGCAATCATTACTATTATCACATGATTTGTACTTGTGCAAAGACGTCCACAAGATCCCCAAATCTTGTGTAACTATGGAAGAACCTACCGCTGTCACCTAAGTAGGGAGTTCCCTCATTTTAGTGATGGAAGAGGTCCACCACAATGAGAGGCTTCTCTGATGACCTCAAGGGATCAAACAACAAATTTAGTAGCCAAGCCTACTGCGCCCCGTCTTGATCACTGGATGATTGATCTAGGTCAAAGAAAGAGTAGAGGTTTGAATACAAGCACTTTACAGTATCTATATATAATAATAATAATAATAATAATAATAATAATAATAATAATAATAATAATAATAATAATAATAATAATAATAATAATAATAATAATTTCCAAGCCAAAGTATGCGATAAATACCTCCTTTAGACACTAGACAAGTTAGATTGCTATGGCTATTACAAATTGCAACAATAAACCAATCTTATAACAACAATAAATAATTTGTAACAACAACAATAAATGTTCAATAACACAATTGACCATGAAAATTAAGCATACATCCAATAGAATATTATCCAATTGTTAGATGTTATTTATGAGTGAGTTAAGCCACCTTTAGATTAGTGTATGCAACAAATTAATGTGATTTAGATGGCTGTAGAAAACCCTTTACAACAACAACAATTTATTTAATGAGTTTTCTAATGTTAGTGTTAGTGCAATTAGTAGAATGCTTGAGAGTTTTGAGGGAGAGTTTATTAATCAATTCACCAAGAGAGTTGCTATGAGATTAGTGCCTTTTAAGGTATGGAGTCTTTCAATGCAACCAAGCTTGAAGGTTGTCCTACTTGAAACTAAGAGGTAGGATCTAAACCCTAAGGTGCAAGCACATTTGGGCATTAGGTCTTAGATATTGAGGAGAAGGACTTCTAGGGTGCAAGCACATTTGGGCCCTAGAAACCATTTCTCCCTTCTTGAACCTTCAACTAGGTCAAAGATCAGTTATCTAGGGATAAAATACTAAAGTGATAGCACTTTAGGGCTTTAGGGTTCCAACCCTAGCAAGGAAAATCAACCAATTATAGACAAATATCATCTTGTGAGAGGCATAGAAACTTATGTTACTCCCTTAGGGTTTCAATAAACATGACTTCTTGCAACAAAATAACAATTTCACCATGAACATTAATAGCATAAAAAATAATTGCAGAAATTTACTTGCTTCATCCAAGAAACCAAGAGAATTTCACCTTAATTGCATAAATATCCATCCAAAATAAACAAAACAATCCATAAAATATCCTTCCAAGCATAGCGCATGAGAGAAAAAGAGCTAGTGACCCCTAAGGGTCAAAAATTTCATAAGTAGTCTCACAAAGGTGAGAGAATGATGATCCTAAAAATGAAAGTGAGGGTAGCCTTCTTATATGAGGCTAGCACCTCGCTTTGTCCACATAACATGACATAAAATTGTTTCAAGTGGGGTTGACCCCTCATTTAGCCTTTACAAAGTGTAATAAATGAAAAATACATCAAAATATCCCACACGTGTGAGACATCAAGGTCTCTAGTGCAAGCATGAGGCCTCTAAAGGCCATGTGGCATCAATTCTGAGCAAGGTGGGAGAAAGTGATGTATCTCCTCACCAAAAACCATGCCATGTGTCATTAGTACCCCATGTGTGCATCAAATCCTAGCTACATCATACCCTAGAAGGTGACATCATCATGATAATAGGGCCAACGTCCAGGATCCAGGTGTTGCATCCAGGCCCTAGGGAGCTACATCACATCTCTGCACTATCTTTAAATGTATGCTGCTACAATGTCCTTGATCCTGGTGCAAAATAAGTCCTAGTTGATCCAGGAAGAAATCGATGGCCAACCACCTATTCCACTAGCTCAAAACAAGGGTTTCCACCTTGACATTTTTTCTACAACTTTTCAGGTCCTAAACTTCTGGGGCCGTTTTGATGCCCTAAACAATGTTTTTTGGGCCCACCATAGTCACACTATAGGATTTAGCCACATTGTGACAAAAAAATGTGTATTCCTTGGATATACCTTTCAAACGAGCTATCATGCACCCCAAACAAAGATTGTATGCAAATGTTATGCCCTTGGGAAGTTGACCTACAAACTACCCCCATCGGGGCCCACACACCTTTTGGCGTTTCATCTTCTAGGGTTAAGGTTTTGGATTTACTTTATGCTAAAAAGGCCTCTAGACCCTCATTGTAAACATTATCATCTTCTAGCGAATGAGCATAACCATCACATCTCTTCTCAGATATAAGATGCCACCATTCTAGCGAGTCATTCACTCTGTAATTTTACAGTTTTTGTACATTCTCTCATTAATAAAAATTGTGCATTATTGTATTTCTGTGTTTATATCAATATCTCTGTATATTTCATTGTTATATCTCTACCTTCATTTCGTTCTCAAAATAACCCGGATTAGTGGTATTAGAGTAGGCTACTCCTTTTCGTTTCTTACTTCATGTCCCTGACAAGGTCATGGTATAGAGAGTTGGGTCTCGAGCTAGTTTCTCTTGAGATCAACCGCACTCTCCATCCCAAGCGACCTCCCATAGTGGAAGATAAGAGGAATAAGGGAGCAGAAGATCCCATCAAGCCGTTTCTCGTGAAAGCCCTCGCGCAACAAAGGAACGAGATGTTGGAGAATTTTGTCCAAATCCTTCAATGATTGTCGACAATAACATGCGTGTCTTCTTCAAGCAGTCAGTTTGGAGACGCTAATCCATTCAAGGTACAAGATAATTTTGATATCCCTATATTTGAAGGTCAGATCGATGCTGATGATTTAGAAAAATGGTTAAATTTACTAGAAGATTATTTCTTTGTTCACAATTTTTCCGACAAAGAAAAGATCACCTTCACACTCCTTAAGGCTCTTCCCCATGTCAAACATTGGTGGGAAAATTACTGGGAGAAAAATTCCACAGAGGAGTTTGAAATATTTGAGGCCGAGCCCACTTGGGATTTTTTTATGGATGCGGTCAATGAACAATATTATCCTGTGGGAAACTATGACGACCAATACATGAGATAGACCATGCTACATCAAAAGAAGGACCAAACAATGTCGAAGTTCACAAATACCTTCCATACCTTGCGCACCAAGATGGGTATCAAAGACTCTGAGCGACATCTGGTTCTGAAATACTGCGGGACTCTACATAGGTACATCCAAATGGAAATGGAGTTTCTAGACATATCATCACTGGGAGCCGCTTATAGATATGCTGTCAAAATCGAGCAGAAATTTAAGCAGCAGAACAAGCAGAAATTTGGGTTTACAAATCCTCAACAACCAAAGTATGGTAAAGGAAGACATAACTCACAAAACAATAAACCTCAATACAACCAGTCCAAGCCATAGGAAAAGAAGGGTAATAGGAAGACGAAGTAGGACATTAAGAAGTGGTGCAACTTCCACAAAATCCCTTGGAACAACACCGATGAATGTCGCTCAAAAACATCATTGGTGGATAAGCTCAAAGAAGTAGAGCCGAACCCCGACTTAGACTCTGATTCAGACAATAATAAAAGGAAAAAAATAATTGACGCAGAACCCACAGCTACTATCGTGACCACAACAATCCAACTAGAAGAACCAGAGGATCCCGAGGAGGAGGAGCGCCTTTTCCATTCAAAGATGTGGGTGAAGGGGACCCCGTTGCATTTATTGTTGATAGCGGAATCCAGAAGGACCTCATCTCAACAGAGGTCGTCAAGCAGATGGATTTGCTGAAAACACCACAACCACAACCATACAACATCGGATGGCTTCACCAGGGACGAGATCTTTGTGTCAGCCAATAATGCTGCCTGTCATATGGCATCAAGCCCTTCAAGGATGAGGTACTGTGTGATGTTGCCCCACTAGAAGTCTGTGATGTTCTGTTAGGCCAACCATATATGTGGAGGCATCATACTGTTTATGATTCTTGAGCTTGTAGCATCATTGTTACTTTGGGGGGTTAGCCCTACATGATACTAGAGGTAGTTCTGACTACTGTACTGACAAAAAAATGCTGCAAAGTAATCTCTCATAGCACAAAGTTTAGCCTCTTCACAACCTGGTCAGAAGAGAAGGACACTGCAACCACTGCAGCCTTGGCCCAAGACCCTTCTATCCAGTGGAAGAAGATAAAAAATATTGTAGAAGAGCACCAAGATATTCCTACTGCACCTACGGGGGTGCCTCCACAACGCCCAGTCAAACCAAGTTATGATAAATGCCTTCATGTTCTTCATGCCGCATCTTTACCAAAAAATTCCTCCCACACTGTGATAGATCTTGCAGTCATATTGGTTAAATATATCCAACCCCTCCAACAACAGGTTTATAACAACCTTCAACAAGCTAAGCATGAAAACTTCTTCTGTAGGGCAAGTAGTTCACCAAGGTTTAGATTCAACAAAATCTTCCCCAGGGACTTCACGTAATGGAGACCATTGCTTCCTAATGGGGGAGGATTGATCCAGGTATAAATAGGTGGCCACCCACCTATTCGAATGTCTCAAAACAAGGGTTTCCACCTTGGCATTTTTTCTACAAATTTTCGGGTCCTAAACTTTCGAGGCCATTTTGAGGCCCTAAACAACATTTTTTGGGCCTGCCACAATCACAATGTAGGCTTTATCTAGATTCTAACAAAAAAAGTGTAGTCCTCGGATAGAACTTTCAAACAAGATATCGTGCTCCCAAAGAAAGATCGTATGCAAAAGTTACGCCCTTGGGAAGTTGACGTACCAACTACCCCCATCGGGGCTCGCAAACATTTTAGAATTTCATCTTCCAGGTATAGGGTTTTGGATTTTCTTTATTTTAAAAAGGCATCTAGAGCCTCATTGTAAACATCATCATCTTCTTGCGAATGAGCGTATCCATCACATCTATTCTCAGAGATAAGCTGCCACCATTCTAGTGAGTCATTCACTCTGTAATTTTACAGTTTTTGTACATTCTCTCATTAATAAAAAATGTGCATTACTGTATTTATGTTTTTATTGCAATATCTCTTTATATTTCATTTTATATCTCTGCCTTCATTTCGTTCTCAAAATAATCTAGATCAGGGGTGCTTTGCTTGGCCTATGGGGCTTCCAGCCCACATGTATAGCATCATGAATGAATTTGCTTCTACCAATCCCATCTGTCCATTGTTCAGGGTTCTGAGGATGTGAGGGCCAATGTTTGAGGGTGGTGAGTCATTGGATGACTCACTTCTCTCCATCACATGTACCAAGGTCCTGCAATAAAGGCAGAATGTACCAGGTACAGGCCGAGGACACCCCTCAAAGAAACACATTAGGGCCATCCAAAACAAATCAAAGTATAAAACATGGTTAACCAAAGTTCATAATAAACATTAGTCCTTAAAGTAGGAAAAGTAAGCTGTAACTTAAGATATAAGCCATGTAAGACAAATTACTGAAGTATCCCCTTCAAGCATCACACCAGCCCAGGACCCCATGTAAGTTGCCAAGTTTAAGTATGGGAGGGCCTTCATCTAACCCTTTAGGTGTGCCACCTAGACATGAAATAAAATAATCAAGATAGAGGGATAAGTCCCAAGAGTGACAGGAAAAGTAAAAACCCTTCAAGAGTAAGTGTGATAGTGGTAAGGTTTCATGGCTTACTTCCTGACTCATGGTGTCATTGAATCCATTTCTACAAGCACCATTGTGGAGGGTGGTGCTTTCTCTTGAGGTACCCCATACTTACATGCTATTTTTTCCAAACCCCTTTATCATCCATATTTTTAGTCCAATTTATCATATTTGCAAGTCCCCTTTTATAAGGTTTCATGCTTTAACATTACTATTTGGGATTGGGGTGAACACTAAAAGAGTAGAGCTCAAGTTTGGACTAGAGTTTGTTAGTCCCTTTTTTCTATCATTCCTTTCTTTCTTTAGCATCATTTTATTATTCTTTTATTAAAAACTGCAATCAACCTCTGGGCCTTCAACCCCTCTTCTCATGAGAGAATGGATCATGACCCAATGTCGAATTTTAGTACACTATGATAGGCTCCATGATGGAAAGTGTTAAGCATGGAGGGGAACAAAACATTACTCTTGTGAGGGCCCCCCAATAGTACCCCTTTTCCCTAGGTGGTGACAACACGGGACTAGGGCATAGACGCTGACCACCAAGGAGAAACAAGGAAATATGCACAATTTCCCAAACTAGTGATCCATTATCCAACTTCAACCAAATATCCTCATCTACATGCCCAACAAATTAAGCACAACACTTTGCATAAAATAAAGACTAACATACCTCATGGTGATGATAGCTTACCATCTCCCATACTTTGGGTTGCTTGAATGTGATGAGATTTGGACAACTTGTGGCTGTTGGGATGCTATCTATGGACATGCTGATCATCATCATGGTTGAGATCATGTTCTCCATTGTGGGCCACGAGACATGATCTCCTCCAGTTACCCCTAAGCATGTGGGGGGGGGGGGGGGGGGNACAATAATATTTATTGTTGTCAAGACAAGACTTCAATCAACCCACTGAGAAAGAATGAATTAAAAGGAAAACCCTTAGTATAAATAATAAATTAAATATTACACCATTCATATTTGGACATTGGAAACAAATTAATTCCAAGGATATAACTCCAAATCTTTGCTAGATGCTAAAACCAAAACAAATTTTCAAATATCAAAAAATGGCGGACTTTCAACTACTAGGACTAAAAACAATGCACTTTGTACATCCTTCAACATTCAACATAGTAACAAAAAAAAGGTTCAAACCAACAAAATTAAGTTGAGCAATGATTAAATAGTAACCATCATCTTTGTCAAATCCTATTCTATTACATTTGATGGATTATATGGTTGCTTGGACAGATTTGGAAAAAATGGGCTTATATTGTAGTGGAGGCTTTCTTTGCAAAACCACTACTAGAACCTACATGAATCACTTTTATAACATTAAACCTTACAGTCTTGATACCATGCAACATAGCTCCTTAGAATCAATTCCAGGGCTTAAAAGGAAATGCTTATAGAAGTTTATCAACCTCATTGTGTGAGATATGCAAAACCAGGAATATCAACATCAAAATTTGATGAGTAGTGAAAGAATCTAGTATTCAAAGACAGTCATGCAAAATTCTCATCTAAAAAAATGGCTTTACCTAAAAATGTAGTTATAGTTTCCTCTTCTTGTTGTTAAGCTTCCAACTATGATTTGTTCCATCATTGGCACTAGACCATGTTCTCCATCCCCCGTTCCATGATTAAACTTGTCATTTTCATCTCCATGGTATGAATTGTCTCAATCCTTGCTCTCTGTCCTCTTTTTCTTGAGTCTTAAAGTACTTATTAATACAAAGGGTGAAACAAACCCCATGTGATTGTTTCTTGTCCCACCTTTTCACTATATGCTTCTACCTTGAGGGAACCTTGAGGTCATTTTTTTTCTCATCATCTTAACAACTCGTCCCTCCTTCAACGCGAGAAAATTTCATGCATCTACAATTTTTTTTTTTGACCTTTTGACCTATGGTTGATCTCACCATGTTGCATATAGTTGAGGTCTCACTTTCCCCTATTCCTCCCAAACTAACCTCAATTTTTGAAGGTGGATTTGATATTATTTGCACTCAATCCAACGAGAATATAGAGTAAATTCTATGTTTTCATTATGCACAAGGGATGCTACAACAACTCAATATGGAGTTTAAAAAGAGGCTAAGCATCTAAAATTGCAAATGCAATATACTCAGAACTCATAGTAATGAGATAAATTAGTAAAAGATAAGAAAAGTTTCTCTACAAGAGTGGCTAGCTCAAAGAATGAGGAAACAATAAATGTTAAAAATAGCTTGGTCAAATCAATTCATAAGAGTTTACCAAAAGGAACAAGGACATTGAAGACTCTTTGAAGTTTATTATAGAAACATTTTCATATTAAAGAAGTGATTCATCTTTGGCAATAGAAAACTAAACAACCAACAACAAACCACAATAACAACTATTTACTTCGAGGGATTCAAGTAGACTTGAAAATCCATGACCTATGGCCTCCCCATTGACAACATGCCTTGGAGGATGGTTCAACCAATTAAGCCAATCCTTGGGGATAACAATTTCATTAGATTACTTTCTACCATTTAGATCTTTTGGTCACATTCCTCTTATTTTTTTTCCTCATCATGTGTAATGCTATCACCTTCAATATTGATTATCCTTACAATATCTCCCAGTCATCATCTAGACACATGAAAATTCATAGTATACCATACTATCATTGACATGATGCTACTATTTATTGAGGCAAATTGACCACATGGAACATATTTCAACCATGGTTGTCCTAGGTTGCATAAGGTATGACAACAACTATTATAGGTATTTATAAACATTTAATCTGATCATCCTTACAATATCGATGATGTGGCATTATTATATAATATTTTACTAATTTTCCAAGTCATTGAAGTTGATAAATATTTCTCTTACAAATCTTTGTGAAACTATAGCAACACAGTGAACACCATCCATATTTTTGACAATAATGTCATAGAAGTAATGTTATCCATGTAGATATGTGAATCTTGTTCGATATTAGTCCTAAAATATATGCTAATTAGTTGTGCATGTCAATCATCATGAAGGAAATAATTAATAAGAGCCTATGTAAATGGCCTAGCCAATCAATTATATTGATGAAAGATGAAGCATAATCTCATGAAGGTTCTCTCATAGAAGCAATGCATAGCATATTACAAGGATTGAAGCTAGAAAAGTTATGTATGAGTTCACTTTCTTGAGTAGAGAAGTAATTGGCTATTTTTACAATGCTTATATTAAAGGTGTGTGGACAGATGGTCATTGGGATATTTAGCACTTGGCTAGATCGATGGATTCATGGATGACACTTTTCTCTTTTTTATAGCTAGAAGCCATGGCACTTTCTCATTCATCAACATGCCATTCAATTTCTCTATGAACTCACACATGGAAAAAGTACAAAGTTCAGATGACCATAATGTCCAATCTAAAGTTATTACAAAGGTCTCTTAGATAGCTGGAAAGAGGCATATGATAGAGAAAATATCAAAGCCTTGGAAATTCTATGATCATAAGTTAATATCTTCAGGAAAACCCATGTTATAAATATAAATATGCTTTTATGCATGAATTCCCCATTCTGTAAAGAATAAAAGGATTAATACAATAGAGCTTGCTATTGAAAGCCTTGATAAAACACAAATGCAGAGGAAATGACCCTTCTCTTTCTAGCTTGTCCCATTCCTCTGCTTCATAGTATCATTCTTCTTGTCCTTCACGACAATATAAGAAATAAATAATACAAAGCACACGGTTTTAATCATGGTTCATCTAAGTGACCACTATATTATTGACTAAGCACAAAGAATAAAAAAAAAGAGATACAAGATGTTAATGAGGCCATGTATTGATCTCTAGAAGCTTGTTAATATACATAAAATGTCAATGGGCATTGTTACAACAAAATCTAGCACCCATGTATGATGTAAAGTCGTAAGCATCAAGGGGCTAGTTTTGTGCACTTAGGATGGCTACCCACTGTCACGATAGCAACTCTTCCTCACACTTCTAGTTGGATATTGTCCAACTCAAGGGGGGATTCCCTAAAAGGTAGGATTTCTAAGGCTATGGAGTGGAAGCTCTAGGTGATGTATGAAGAGTAAGCCTTCACAAAATGAGTGGTTGTAGTAAAAGTGAAATAAATGAGTGGTGTGGAAAAGGAATACGAAGGTGTAAACCTCTAGACCAAGTGCCAGTTCATATATGGGCTAAATGGAGTCAAAGTGGTATGAATCCAATAGGGTGAGTGCATGAATGCATAAGGAAAATAAGCGTATGCATGACACAAATCAGCCTTAGCTTGCTGAAAATAGATGCAGAAAGTTATTCTTGGAGAGCTAAGGTTGCTACTCTAAAATAAATCCATGAAGGTGATGTTGTATTAATTCAAGCAACAACTTGGTTTGTTAAATGCAAGTTAATATAAAATCAATAAATATAAGAGGAATGAAATTCTCACATTACATTATCCAAATAGTAGATACACCATTACAAGGCCTTCATGACTAGTTAAAAGGGCTTCCAACAAAATAAACATGTGAAAGAATTACGTAAATAAGTCCTCAAATAAGATAGATGCCTCACATTATACCTCTATATTGTACTCTAAGCAACTATTTTGGTTTGAAAAATCATACATATAACCTATAGGAGAATATTGAATAAAAAAATATAATTTACTATTAAAACTTATATTTTTTTGGAAAATATTATCAATTTAATCATATTTATTTTAAAAATAGGCGATTTTTTAACCAAATTGGCAAATAAATTTTGTTTTTCTTCAGAAATGTCAAAAAATAGCCAATTGGAGATTTTTTGCCCCTAAAACTTACCCTGGATGCAATACCTCCAATCTTCCATTAAGATTTCTAAATGAAGTACAATGTAGCCCAAGGCGAGAGCTCCTCAATCCCTAAAGTCCCAACCATTACAATGGAGAGAGAGTTGCTCTTTTATAGATAAAATCTCTTCTCTCATACAATTAAATATTATTTTCTTTTAACTAACTCCATGAGAAGTCAAAAAAATATTATAATGATGGAGTAGTTAGATCCATGTTTTAACATGTTACAAGATGTGAAAACTAGCCTCTCTAAGGAAATTTGGCCTGATCCAAAAATAGTAATAGTATGCCCCAAATAATGCTCATGAAGGGGATGCACCACCGAAAATAGGCATTGAACCAAGTCAAATGCCAAGTGTCCACATGAAATGCACCCTCCAAGAATATACATGCATGCAACCAGTCCACACGTGAGTTCTAAGGTAACCAACTCCATGGATGAATATGCTAGATGCCAAGTGGATGGGGCGCTCCACAAGAAAATATGTAGTCAAAAATCCGAAATAGAAAGTGGACCATCTCCACAAAGAAAATTCAAGTAGATAAGGGTGAATTAGGGTTTTGAGCATACCAAAACTACATGAAATAATAAAATATATATCTCCAAGAATAGCAAGAAATTTCTCCACAACTGTGCCCTCCAAGAATATAAAAAAATAGAAAGAATAAACCTTCCACATGTAAACCCTCCAACAATAATCCCCCAAAATAGAAAGGAGACCTAGTACAATAACATGCTAAGTCATATGTGTGACCTTTCTCATGTTCCACACACCTCCCAATAACAACCTACGTAACCACCCCAAATAAAATAATATATATGCCAAGTCAAAGAGGTGAGGGTGCTCTCCAATGAAGGTCAAAGATGCCAAATGTAGCTGAAATATCCATGCAATAAATATGAGCACCTAGGAGAGGTGCGCCCTAGAAAACTATGCCATGTAACTACCCGAACCACCCAAAAAATCATAAAATATTCTCCATGTGAAGTGCACCCTAGGAGAATGTGCCAAGGTGGTTAAAACTCACCAATAAAATACTCATTCATATGCCATGTCATAAAAGTGTCCAACCAACCCAAGAGAGTGTTCCCTAGAGAAGTGTTCCAACTTGTCTAAGAAATCAATAAAATATTACATGCCTTGAAAGTTGTGCCCAAGAGGGGGGCACACTACTAGAACACTTCAACTTATTCCAAATATCCACTCCAAGTGTGAAAAAGAAGTATATAAAGTAGGGTGCCCAAGATAATAACTTTAATTTGGATAAATTAGATTAATTTAACCTTTGAATAGTTAAATTAACCTCAACATGTGTGTGCCACGATTAGTGCTCAAACCCTGAGAGTTTTCACAAGTTGTAGCATATTTTTAACATGGGTATGATATCTATTCAACAAAAAAAATGATGCGGGTGTTGGCACAACTCTTCCCCTTGTGCGCGACGACTAGTGCTTAACCCTGGCCGAATGCGACCTCCATGCGTGGCGAGCCTGCTACCCAATCTCCTTCGCCCTCAATGGAATCGACCATGTCTCTCTTTGTGGGAGCCCCAGGCGGCGGGGATTTTCCCTTCTGCTCGGGGTCCAACCCAGTGTCTGCTTTGAAATTTGGGGCCACTTTCCGTGAGGTTATTCAATAGATCTCTGCTCTCCCTTTGTCGTCTCTTCTAGTTCAGGAAGCCCCTCCCCTTTTCATTCCTATGGGTCAAGATGACGAGGAGTAAGAATACTACATATCCGTAATTTTGGTTTGTCATTTCAATGATTTCTGGCCAAAGTTAGTAGATATCAACAGTTGGATCTCATCCATCTAGATTCCTATTATGCAGTAGCAAGATTTCATTGATCCCTGCGCTAAAGGTTTCTTCATTGTTGAGTTCAACATTGAGGAAGATCGTGATCTGATTCTCATCTTAGGTCCATGGTTTTGGGTCAACTTAGGTTTGTGCATGAAACCCTGGACTCCTTCCTTCAATCCAACTACTGACATTCTCTCCTCAGATCCTATTTAGGTGAGGATTCCCAACCTCCCTTTTCATTTCTGGGGCTTACCCTCACTTGAAACCATTGGTTTTCATTTGGGAAAGTTCCACTTTGAAATTCATGAAACTTCAAGGCACATCACCTCCACCTTTGCACGCATCTGCATGAAAATGGACTTTAGTAAAGGATTCCCAGCTGAACTTATTCTTACTGGTAAAAAATATTCTTGGTCTCGTAAACTAGACTATGAGAGAATTTCCCTACGTTGCAAATCTTGTTTTGAAACAGGACATCTTGCAGCCCATTGTCCCAAAGGGCCCAAGAAGAACCGAAAGCCTCGAAAATCCACTTGGTGGGTGGGATCAAATGATGACCATCAAGTTATTTCTAAGCCCCCTAAATCCAGCGAAAAGATGTTGCCAACTACGTATCAGAAGTCGACGAAAGAGGTGTCTTCCTATCAGGTTTTAGATGAGGGAGCTCAACTATCATCTAGCTCAAAATATTTGACTGATGATACTGGGGTGTTGTATGAAGAAAAAAAAGAAGCTCTAGATCAAAACAATCTAGAAAATCCATGTATCACAAGTACCTCAACAAATGAAAATGAAGGTTGGACAGTTGTAAGAAATAAGAAGACATCACATGCCACATCTCAACCAATGATAACAGGAAGTTAGGCCCGTAATTAAACCAATTTGGCGAACTCTTCCCCAACAGGTTAATCCTTAGATGACTTGTAATTTTTTTTTTTATATTATCATCGTTTGTATCCATTTTTACATGGAAACTTAGAAGTTCTTTTTGGATCATATTTAAGTTCTCTATTAGGATACATCATTCTTACCAGTTAGCATTCTGGACTCGGTTCATAGAATCAAATTTTCCACCTCTTTGTAATGTGCTATAACACAACTCTCGTTTTTAATATTAATGTGCTAATTTTCCTCCTCCCAATTAATCACCAACAAATTAAATCACCATGAACATGTGTGCTAGTGATGGGTTCACTTTAATAAAGTGTTGTACCATGTAAATAAAATACATCCTCCTTAGAAAAACTCTTGCATGATAACAATAAAAAATAAGGTCCAACCTAAAGTACACCACCATCAATGGATTGTTGTATCAAAATCACCTTCTAATCTTAGGAAAAGATTAGATTACCATAAAATCATAATGTAATACCCCATATCTAACTCAAACTTGTTGATGATTGTAGCTACGTGAGACATCCTAGCGCATCACCCCTACCTCAACAGGTTCTGCACGACCTCCCGATCTAGGATCGTTCTTAATCTTCCCCTTGAGTCAAATTGATTCTTTGATTTCCCGCGGAAATCTCCAACACACACTAGTGTGTATCCACAGGTCCTTATGAGTTACGCCTTTGAAAAAAAGCACTAAGCACCAACTCTCACCCAGGTGATCACTGATATGACCACAACCTTCACTCGAAAGAGTGTTTCGGGTTTTGCGACTTCGCGATCCCAGATGTGAGTCCTTCTATCTCTTCAATCCTCGAACCCCCGAAAAGGCTAATGGGTCCTTGACTCCTCCCTTTGACTTTTCCCTGATGTGACCTCCGACTAAAACCTGGGGCCCAATCTTTTAGAACCTAAGATTTCATGTATGTATCCACAGGTCCTTATGAGTTATGCCTTTGAAAACAAGCACTAAGCACCAACTCTCACCCAGGTGATCGCTGATATGACCACAACCTTCACTCGAAAGAGTGTTTCGGGTTTTGCGACTTCGCGATCCCAGATGTGAGTCCTTCTATCTCTTCAATCCTCGAACCCCCGAAAAGGATAATGGGTCCTTGACTCCTCCCTTTGACTTTTCCCTGATGTGACCTCCGACTAAAACCTGGGCCCCAATCTTTTAGAACCTGAGATTTCATGTATGTATCCACATGTCCTTATGAGTTATGCCTTTGAAAACAAGCACTAAGCACCAACTCTCACCCAGGTGATCGCTGATATGACCACAACCTTCACTCGAAAGAGTGTTTCAGGTTTTACGACTTCGCGATCCCAGATGTGAGTCCTTCTATCTCTTCAATCCTCGAACCCCCGAAAAGGCTAATGGGTCCTTGACTCCTCCCTTTGACTTTTCCCTGATGTGACCTCCGACTAAAACCTGGGGCCCAATCTTTTAGAACCTAAGATTTCATGTATGTATCCACAGGTCCTTATGAGTTATGCCTTTGAAAACAAGCACTAAGCACCAACTCTCACCCAGGTGATCGCTGATATGACCACAACCTTCACTCGAAAGAGTGTTTCGGGTTTTGCGACTTCGCGATCCCAGATGTGAGTCCTTCTATCTCTTCAATCCTCGAACCCCCGAAAAGGATAATGGGTCCTTGACTCCTCCCTTTGACTTTTCCCTGATGTGACCTCCGACTAAAACCTGGGCCCCAATCTTTTAGAACCTGAGATTTCATGTATGTATCCACATGTCCTTATGAGTTATGCCTTTGAAAACAAGCACTAAGCACCAACTCTCACCCAGGTGATCGCTGATATGACCACAACCTTCACTCGAAAGAGTGTTTCAGGTTTTACGACTTCGCGATCCCAGATGTGAGTCCTTCTATCTCTTCAATCCTCGAACCCCCGAAAAGGCTAATGGGTCCTTGACTCCTCCCTTTGACTTTTCCCTGATGTGACCTCCGACTAAAACCTGGGGCCCAATCTTTTAGAACCTGAGATTTCATGTATCAATGAGATGCTATGAAACAACTCCCTCCTCCCAATAACCTAAACCATGGTATATCTCACCGCAAATCAACGGTTCTCAACTCCCACGATCTGACGGTCCTGATTTGATCGGGACTTCGTGAATCAGGAGTTTGAAACTCTCGACTCCAAGTCACAACCTTCTTTACTTCCTGAATTCCAAAAAAGTGAAATTCAACCATGAGATCAATGACCCTCGTTGATCCGAATCCAACAGTCTCTATTACTCCTGAGCTTGTGAGTGCTGAAAAACACTCGACCTTGATCTTCTTGCTGGTCAACTGGATCCAACAGTCCTCGAAAAATTAGTACTTCTCCTCGAAGTATTTCCACCATCCACTTAGATTTCTAAAAGATTCCTTCGCCAAACACTCCAGCGTCAAACCTTCTGAGATTTCACTTGCAAACTCAAGGATTTCTAAGGGATCCTTGCACACACTCCTTGCGACATTCACAAATAACCTCTGGTTATTTGACCCTTCGACTCTGTGCACTTCTTTGCAACAACAGTCCTTCAAAATTCCTCTTTAGTTGGTAGAACCTAAGGCTTCCACTCACCTGTGCACACATTGCAAGGCTTTGTGCTACACCTACACTTCTGTTGAAGTGAGAACAACGGTATCCCTCCTGAGCTTTCCAAGATAAAACTCATAACTTCACCAACACACACCTTGCGGACATTCACTGCACTCTTTGCAGGAATTCTCAGGACGAGAAACAATTGAAACTCATACTTCTCTCCTCACAAAATTTAGACATTCAACATGAAATCACGAGCATACACATCGTATTGAAATAAATGCATAACAGAGAAACAAAACAACTGTAAACATACCATTCAAAAGATGTAAACAATAAGCATAATAACACCATGAACGTGAGTCAAAGATTTATTATATTAAATCAAGTATTCCTGTACATGGGTTCTTCTCTGTGTTCTTGCTCTCTACATCTCTACAACTTACAATGTTCTTCATAATACAATGATACAAGCAAGGGCGTATTTTACAAGTTTTTTCCCCTCCTACAACTCTAATCTATCTAATCAAAAGTAAAAGCTACCTACTTTACATTTAATACAAATAAATGCCTCCATATCCGACAGATGAGAGCAACGCTCAAGATCTATTTACAATCTCCAAAAAATTTAAGGGAAATTACATCCCCCAACTATTACATTAAAGTTTCTTCATTCAAATTCAAAACACCCTCAAAATATGCGCTAGTGTAATTCCAACTGTCTTCTTCCTTCGTGCTTTCTTTGCTAGTTGCTTACGATGCTCCTGCATAATACTCCCTTGGTTGAAAAATTATGAACTCCTGTTCATGATATCCTACAATGTCTGTCCATGTCTTTGGATATTTGCTTCACTCTCCCAACTGGCATCTTCAATCGGGTGTCCTTCCATTTGAACAAATATTTAAAGTATGTTTTCCTTCGGGTCTTCTTTCCGACTCTTTGATCAATTATCTTTTCCGTCTGTGGATTTTCAGCTACAAGTAATTGTTTAACCCATTGAACTTCCTTCTGATCCTCTGATCTCTCTGATTCATCTTCTCGATAAGGATACAGATATGTTATGTTGAATATGGGCTATATTCCCACCCCATCTAGTAATTCAATCTCATAAGCGTTTGCTTCAAACTTTCTTATGATCTTACACGACCCAATTTTCTTCATTTTCAACTTATTGTATGTTCCCCTTGGGAACCTTTATTTCTTGAGATGTGCCAGAACCAAATCACCCACTTCAAATTGAATTTCTCTCCTGTGCTAATTTGTTATGAGCTTGTATTCCTGGTTGGAATTCTCTAATCGCTCTCTAACTTTACTATGGATCTCTTGCATCTCTGCTGCAAAATCCTCTGTGCTAGCACTCCTGAATTCACTCTGCTCTAAGTCCCTCATCTCAGATACTCCTCTCGGCTTCATGCCATACATTATCTGGAATGGGCTCTTCCCTGTACTCCTGTTTGGTGAATTGTTATATGAAAATTCCACTTATGGCAGAATCTGATCCCACTGACTGCGATGTTCATATACCAAACTTCTCAACAAAGCTCCCAAACTTTGGTTTACTACCTCAGTCTGTCCATCCTTCTGAGGATGATATGCTGAGCTAAAAGATAAATTATTCCCCAACTTCTTCCATAATGTTCTCTAGAAATGACCAATAAACTTTGTATACCTGTCCGATACAATACTCTTGGGTAAGCCGTGAAGTCTAACAACTTCTTTGAAAAACAAATTGGAAACATGTGTCGCGTCACTGGTCTTCTGACATGGAATGAAATGCTCCATTTTTGAAAATTTATCGACTACCACAAATATTGAATCACAACCTCTCTATTTCCTCGGCATTCCTAACACAAAATCCATGCTCACCACGTCCCATGGCCTCTCTGGTATTGGCAATGGCTGATACAACCCTGTATTCTGTCTTTTTCTCTTTGCGTGCTGGCAAATTCTGCACCTGTTCACGAATTTCTTGACATCTGTCCTCATCCCTAGCCAATAGTATGACCCATTTAATTGCGTGAATGTCTTTTCATAGCCGAAGTGTCCAACCAATCCTCCACTATGATTTTCCTTCAGAATATTCTCCCACATAGAACTCTTCGGAATACATAACTGATTTTCTTGGAACAATAGACCATCCTGAATCAAATATTCAGTCCATTGGCTTCTGTCTCTAAGAAATGTATTCTCACATGCTTCATAAGCCTCTTTAAAATCTGAATCATCCCTGTACATCTCCTTGAGGTTATCAAAACCTAAGGTCTTCACCTTGAACACCTGCAGAATCAAACATTTCCTGCTCAAAGCATCAACAAATTTGTTAGCAGTTCCAGAAATGTTCTTTATAACAAAAGTAAATTTTTTCATGTATTCAACCCATTTTGCATGCTTTTGGTTCAATTTTTCTTGTCGAGTTATGAATTGTAAAGCATGGTTGTTGTTGTACAAGACAATCTCCTTCGGGACCAAGTAATACCTCCACTTCTTCAATGCTTGTATGACTGCGTAAAATTATTTGTCATACGTGGAATATTTCATCTTAGCCTCATTCAACTTCTCACTGAAGTATGCAATTGTCCTATTGTCTTGACTCAAGACTGCTCCAATCGCAAATCCACTTGCGTCACATTTGACTTGGAATATTTTGTTGAAATCTAGCAGAACCATAACTGGCTGTCCAGTTATCTTCTCCTTCAACAACCTGTAACTCTTCTCTGCTTCCTCTATCCAATGAAAAGATTTATGTCTTTTCTTGATTGTGTCCATCATCGATGCACATATCCCGCTAAAATTCCTGATGAATTTCCTGTAAAAACCAACCAATCCATGGAAGCTTTTGAATTCAAAGATATTCCTGGACAACGACCAATCCTTGATCGCTTTTACCTTTTCAGGATCCATTTTCAACTCATTAGAAGAGATCACGAACCCAAAATAAATGAGTTGTGTTTTCATGAAAGATGATTTCTTCAAATTTATCAACAATTTCTCTTGCCACAACTTCCTCATTATGGCAGTTAAATGCTTCAGATGCTCTTCCTTAGTCTTGCTGAAGATCAGTATATCATCAAGATACATGATTACAAACTTTCTGATGAAATCTTTCAAGACTTTGTTCATCAGTCTCATAAAAGTACTGGGTGCGTTTGTCAAGCCAAATGGCATGACAAGCCATTCATACAACCCTTCATTTGTCTTGAATGGTGTCTTCCATTCATCGCCTTCTCTCATTCAAATCTGATGATATCCGCTTTTCAAATCTATTTTTGAAAAAAACTCTAGTCCACTCAAGAAATCCATCAAGTCATCCATCCCAGGTAAAGGAAATATATACCTGATGGTGATTTTGTTTATGGCTCTCGAGTCTATACACATTCTCCATCCACCATCCTTCTTCGGACTTAACACTGTAGGTACAAAGCATGTTCTCAAACTTTCTCTAACCAACCCTTTATCCATCAAATCCTGAACTTGCTTCTTAACCTCTTCATTCTCCTGCAGTGCCAATCTGTACACTGCTTTTTTTGGTAAACTTGCTCCAGGTATAAGATCAATGTGATGACTTATGCTCTTGATGGATGGCAACGAACAAGGTAATTCACCCACTACTATGTCAACAAATTCCTCCAACAGTTCCTGAATTTCCTCAGGTAGATCATATATCTTGGTACTGGTTAAGTTGACTCTAGGTTTTCTCACCACAACAAATTGCATGTCTTCTTATTTTTCAACTTCATCAAGAAGTTCCTTCCCACTCATGAGAAGTATAGTATTGCTGGCTTCTACTTTTACCTCGTTTTTAACTGGCAGAAACATGTGTGTCCTACCATTCTTCTCCAATGTGTAGGTGTTCTTTATCCCATCATGAACAAAATTTATGTCATATTTCCATGATATCCCCAACAAAATATGACAAACATCCATGGGAATAACATCACATAAAATTTCATCCTTATATCCCCCTATTTTAAATTCAACTAAACATTGTTTAGTGACAGTTACCTGATGTCCCTTTTGTAACCACAAGACTTTGTATGGGCTCGAATGTGCAACAGTCTCCAATTCCAGCTTCTCCACCATTTTTGTGGATACTAGATTATCTGTTCTTCCAATGTCAACTATCACCTTGCATAACCTATCCTTGGTCTTGCAAGAAGTTTGAAACAAACTGTTCCTCTGGACTGGATTTTCTGCTTCCTTCTCCGGCTTCAAGAGAATTTTCCTCATCATGAGGGATCTTCTGCCTTCTGTGTCTTCTGTCTCAACATTTCGCTTCTGCGCCTATGAAATGTGAGCTTCTCCTCCTCCATCTCTCTTTTTATAGGGACATTCAAAACATTTATGTCTGATCTTTCCACAGGAAAAACATTTTATTTCTCCTCCTCTACCTCTTCCTCTTCCTCTAGCTCGCGGAAAAGCATTTCTATCGTCATATTGTCCTCCCTGTGAACTTCCTCCTTTTTCAGGATAAGTATGAGCTTTCATTCCCTCATCCTTGGGATTCTGAGTCTTGTCGTGGGCAACTGATTTTCCTTTGCTCTGAATTTTGGCTCAGCCTCTTTGACCTTGCTTTCAGGCCAATTTCTCTCCATCCTTCAAGGCCATTTTATAAGCATCTTCTACATTCCTTATCGTCATCATGCTCTTCTCATCCTCAATGTCATATCTCAGACCATTCATGTATCTGGAAACCTTTTCATCATCACTTTCTTGATGACATGATCTAATGTTTATCTTGTAGAACTCTTCAGTGTACTCCTTCACTGTCATTCCTTTCTGTCTCAAGTTTTGCATTCTTCGAAACAAATTGATCTGGTAGTCTCTAAGTATAAACTTGGATTTCATTTTTGCAACCATTATATACCATATTTTTATTCTTTGCTTGCCTTTGCAATGCCTGTCAGCTTGCAATTCATCCCACCACAGTGCTGCATGACCCTTCTATCTAGTGACAACATGTTTCACTTTCTTATCTTTCTCAACATCCTCATAGTCTAAGTATTTATCCAGAGCTCTATACCAATCTAGCAACTCTTCAACGTCTAAGTTGCCTTCATACATCAGAATGTCCATGTTTTCTCTGGCTCCAATTCTTGCAACATATCTGAATAGACGTTCTTCTACAGTGTCTTCGGCTACAACTTCTTCTTCAACTCCAGCCTCATTTTCTCTTTTGGCTTCACTGAAATCTCCAACATCAACTGTCTGCCTCTATGCTGTCTCCATAGCATCTAACCGAGCACATAGTTCTTTCATTTTCCTTTCCACGGCTATATCAGGCATAGATCTTTCTCTCCTTCTGGACGACATTGCTTCAAATTTGTTCACGTAGAATTTGAATCTCAACTATCCCCCTGTCTCATATTTCCTACATAAACAAATATGGTAGGCTCTGATACCACTCTGGTGCAACACCCCTACCTCAGCAGGTTCTGCATGACCTCCCGGTCTAGGATCATTCTTAATATTCCCCTTGAGTTGAATTGATTCTTTAATTTCCCGCAGAAATCTCCAACACACGCTAGTGTGTATCCACAGGTCCTTATGAGTTACGCCTATGAAAACAAGCACTAAGCACCAACTCTCACCCATGTGATCGCTGATATGACCACAACCTTCACTCGGAAGAGTGTTTTGGGTTTCGTGACTTCACGATCCCAGATGTGAGTCCTTCTATCTCTTCAATCCCCGAAACCACGAAAAGGCTAACGGGTCTTTGACTCCTCCCTTTGACTTTTCCCTGATGTGACCTCCGACTAAAACCTGGGGCCCAATCTTTCGGTACCCAAGATTTCACGTATCGGCAAGATTCTATGCAACAAATCCCTCCTCCCGATAATTGAAACCACGATGTATCTCGCCACAAATCAACGGTTCTCAACTCCTGCGATCTGACGGTCTTGATTCGATCGAGACTTCACGAATCGGGAGTTTGAAACTATTGACTCCGAGTCATAGCCTTCTTTACTTCCCAAATTCTGAAACAACAAAATTCAACCACGATATCAACGACCCTCATTGATCTGAATCCAACGGTCTCTATTCCTCCTGAGCTTGTGAGTGCTGAAAAACACTCAGCCTTGATCTTCTCACTATTCAACTGGATCCAATGGTCTTTGGAAAATCGATACTTATCCTTGAAGTGTTTCCACTGTCCACTCAGATTTCTGAAAGAATCCTCCACCAAACACTCCGGCGTCAAACCTTCTGAGCTTTCACGTGCAAACTCGAGGATTTCTAAGGGATCCTTGCATGCACTACTTGTGGCATTCACAAATAACCTCTGGTTATTTGACCCTTCTACTTTGTGCACTTCTTTGCAACAACAGTCCTTCAAACTTCCTCTTTAGTTGGTAAATCCTGAGGCTTCCACTCACCTGTGCACACCTTGCAAGGCTCTGTGATACACCTGAACTTCTGCTGAAGTGAGAACAACGATATCCCTCCTGATATTTCTGAGATAAAACTTAGAACTTCGTCAACGCATGCCTTGCAAACATTCACTGCACTCTTTGTAGGAATTCTCAGGATGAGAAACAATTGAAACTCATACTTCTCTTCTCACAGACTTCATATGTTCAACATGAAATCATGAGCATACACATCATATTGAAATACATGCATAATAGAGAAACAAAACAACTGTAAACATACCATTCAACAGATGTAAACAGTAAGCATAATAACACCATGAATGTGAGTCAAAGCTCTATTATATTAACTCAAGTATTCCTGTACATGGGTTCTTCTCTGTGTTCTTGCTCTCTACAACTCTACAACTTACAATGTTCTTCATAATACAATGATACAAGTGAGGGCGTCTTTTACGAGTTTTTTTCCCTCCTACAGCTCTAAGATATCTAATCAAAAGTAAAAGCTACCTACTTTACATTCAATACAAATAAATGCCTCCATATCCGACAGATGAGAGCAATGCTCAAGATCTATTTACAATCTCCAAAACATTTAAGGGCAATTACGTCCCCCAACTATTACATTAAAGTTTCTTTATCCAAATTCAAAACAACCTCAAAATATGCGCTGGTGCAATTTCAGCTATCTTCTGCCTTCGTGCTTGCTTTGCTGGCTGCTTACAATGCTCCTGCATCACATCCTCTAGGACACAGACCTCAGAGAGATCCCTTGAGTTGGGTTGTGGTTCCTATCTGAGACAGAAATGGAATGCTATGCTGGCCTCCTCCTTACAGAGAATTGAGAAGAAATCCATATGATTCTCTTGTGTAATGCAGTGAGAAAGAAGATCTGCTGAGTTGGACGTGCCTGTGGTTGAGCACAGGTGAATGTGTGAATTCCCATGAGCTGGGTGCATCATTATGAGATAGAGATGAAACGATGTATTAGCCTCCTCTGAGCAGAGAGTTGAGATGATGAACTCCATATGAATCTCCTATGTAATGCAGTAAGAAAGAAGGTTTATTGAGTTTAACGTGCCTGCAGATGAGCATAGGTGAAAGTGATCCTATTGGCTAAGCACTAGTGAGTGTGGTTCTTCTGTGAGACATAGTGAGATAGAGATTTGGACATCCCTATGGATGTTCCCCTAGTGGTTGAGAACTAGTGGGTGTATGATATCCCTTGCTATATTGTTCAAGAGTCAGACTTACCTGTAACCCTATTTGTAATGTAAAGGGTACATGTCAGCCCCACCTTAATGTAAAAGATAATTAAATATAAAAAATAATTAATGTAAATGATAATTAATATGGTAATTATTAATTATATTTTGAGTTATTGAGGTTGGCCCTATTGTGCCAATAGACACATCATTTGATGTGACAAGTCTTATATAAATAAAGATGAATCCCCATTGAGGAAATACACTTATCATTGTGTCATGTCATGATTTCAGAAGTTGTGGTCTGAAATTATGAAAATTACAACACCCTCTTGTGTGCTAGGTTTGGTGATGGTGTGGGAGGTCTTTCTCTTGAAGAATATAGTAAAGGATTGGCTGGATTTTCTTCCCTTGTTGAGAATGGTTTCCCAGGATACTTCTTGTGTTCTTGTGCATGGTTATTCTTCTTGTGATCTTGGTTTGCAACAATAGTTATGGTTCAAGTAAAACAAACAGAAAATTTAAAGAGAATACATGATCCATATCTCATTAAAAACTTAACATGGTATCAGAGCAGGCTTGAAGAGTACCACTTGCTCAATATTAAAGGAAGACCGTGGTCACCTAAAAGTCTACTAAACCCTTGATTCCATTGCATAGAAGGAAAGGGCCGGATCCTCTTTTAAATTTCTATGGTACCCCACTTCCACCGCAAGGGAAGGGCCAAACCCTCCTTAAAATTTTATATGGTAGAAAGAAGGGACCAGACCCTAAGACAAAATTCTGAAGATGGGAGAGGAGGCTAGAGAAAAGGAGAAACCGTTGAACAACATAGGTGTATAGGAGAGGCTCGTCCTTCTAGGAGAAACTAGCCGTGACCCAAAATGAGACTTGGCCAAGCTTGAGGAGGCTCAAGGAGGGCTTGGTCAGGTGCCAAGGGTTAGCCATAGGATGGTACAAGGGCTTGGCCTGCTAGAAAGAAGCCTTGGAGGCAGTGTTGAAGGTGTTTAGGGATTCTAGGGAGCTCGACCTACCTAGGAGTGGATGCTGGGTGAGTTTGGACAATTAGGTAAGGGATGCAACAACAACTACAGGAGGGCAGAAGGATTGCTTATGTACAGGAGCTAAGGCAAAAACTTAAGGGTAGTTTAAGGGCTATCCTAGAGGTCTAGGACAACATGACTAGTGGGCTGCAAAACTGGCTTCTTGAGTGATTTTGGACAACCCTTGAGGGTAGAATTTGAACAATGAAAGAGGGATGCAACAACACTATAACAACAACAAATTCCAAGCTTGTTCTGAAGCTGTACTAGTGGAAAAAGGTAGCAGGAGATCCGTGGGACAGTCCTTGTGGGTTGTAAGTATTCCAGGCATTAGAAGGAGGGAATCACCGAGTACTATCCTAACTCATTGTTATTCATTGCATCAAACCCAGACACCTAAAATATGAAAGGGAAAATGCAATATCCCTTCAAATAGGAGTGAAGAGAAGGAGGAAGAAGATTGTAGAAAATTGTGGTCTTGTAATGCAGAGAGGTGAAAAGAAAACATCCACTAATCTAGAGAATGTGGTTCAGTTAATAGTCAGATGCTCAGAAAATATTGAGGAAAGCTTCAAAACTTTTTGTAAAGGTTAAGGTCTGTTCTAAGATCTATACTACCTACATATACAACCAAGAGAAATGAGGTACATACCCGAGCAGAGTTAAGAGGAAATTATGGGAAGTTTTAAGGGCTAGTTAAGTGACATTACAGACCTATGACAACACAGTTACTAAGACCCGTGGACAAATCAAATTTATGAGTTATATCTACACTGTTTTATTGCTCCATTCTACCATCATTTGATGTCATATATATTGATGCAAGTTTTTAATGGTGGTGCTGGTGTATATCCCAACAAACATAGAAGGATGTTGATGACTTGCCTAAGTGCATTGAAGATGTTGCTTACAGACCAGATTGAAACCCTTAAAATAGAGATCTAAAGTCAAGATGTAACAGTGTTGAGTAGCAAAAGAAGCTACAAGGATAGCTACAACAATGTGTTTGGAATTTTGTTGAATGTCAACAATGGACATGACCTTGATAAACTAAAACAATCATAGCAAGTTGCACCACCAACAGAAGGGAAAAATTACTAATATGTGATACTCTCATATTAGATACAACAGTAAAGATTGATGAAGACTTCATCAGAAACTTGTGTGGTATAGGTGGCTACAAAGAAAACAAGTGAGGAATGTCATTGATCATCATGACATTGAAAAACAAGCAGAAC
>ML799988.1:252465-263931 GCA_009831015.1 Picea engelmannii | reverse complement strand
AAAAAAAAAAAAAAAAGTCAAATTTACATATCCAACAATTTCAATTTTTAATTAGATTTCAGAAAAAAAAAAATATATATATAAAAAAAAAAAATTAAACCAAAACCTAAAAAGTTTAGACAAAAACTTTATTTTTAGATAATTTGTTTCTTTTTAAATTGATTTAATATTTAAAAAAATGATCAATAAAAAATTAATTTACTAACTAAAAATTTAAATTATTAAATCATTAAATTTGTTTTAAAAACTATATAAATAAACTACTCTAAATAAGATAAGATAAAATATTTAGATAAACTAGATGATTACTCATTCATAAATATCTTCCACACCAATATATGAGCCCAATAAGTTTCTGGACTTTTCACCATTTTAAGATTACTATTGAATCAAATAAATAAAACCATTAAACCAAATAATGAAAGGGTAAACATCTTCCACACCAATATATGAGCACTAAGTTTCTGGACTTTTCACCATTTTAAGATTACTATTGAATCAAATAATGAAAACCATTAAACCAAATAATGAGAGGGTAAACATCTTCCACACCAATATATGAACATTAAGTTTCTCGAATTTTCACCATTTTAAGATTACTATCGAATCAAATAATGAAAACCATTAAACCAAATAATGAGAGGGAAGACTATTAGGATGATATTGATTTCCACACCAATATATCCAACTCCAAGTGTCTGGACTTTTTACCATTTTACGATTGAATCAAATAACTAGGACCGTTTTACCATTAAACCAACTAATGAGGACGAAAATGATATTAATTTCCATACTAATATATCCCAGCACTAAGTTTCCAGACTTTTTACCATTATAGGATTAAGATTGAATCAAATAATGAGAAACATTTTACCATTAAACCAAATAATGAAGACTAAGACTATTAAGATGATATTGGTTATATCTCTAAATTTGAACATTTTACCATTTTGGGATTAAGATTGAATCAAATAATAATAACCATTTTACAATTAAATGAGTACTAAGACTATTAGGATGATATTGGTTATATCTCTAAATTTAGAGACAAACTAACTAATGTAGTTATTATTTGAATGCTAACGCTTTATAAGTTTATATAATAATAATGATGTAAGTTTCGATGAGAATTATTGACTATGGTATGTAAGCATTCGGAAAAGTGGCCTAACAATCTAATCAGGCTTGTTACGTATGCCTTAGGATGCCATACAGGTCACTATCTTATGATGATCAACCTGTGAATATAAGTATTGACAGAAGAAAACTTGTTTAATGAATATTCTGATGCTAAAAGAAAGTGTGATGGAGAAGATGGGTCAGGCTCCTCCAAGCTATAGCTTATTTACCTTCACGCTAATCTATCAGTCTTTCTATGTTCCATCGGTGATAAAATGTGAGCTAAATAACATGGAAAAACAAAAAACCAAGATTATAAGGTCAAGTGCAGTAGAAAATTGTGTGACTCTGTGTAGCGATGGGCGCGTTATTTTGAAGCAGAGGTATCTAGAAAATACATATGCATATACACAGTAAAAAGATGCACACATATACAGGAAAACATTGTTATAAAGATGCTGAAAACACCAATTATTTTCACAAAAGCCTGTAATTTAGCATTAATACACACATATCTGCATACATATAGATGCAAGCACTGCTATAAATATGAAAGAAGCATAAATTAATAGTAAATGACATAATATCAACCACTTGAGTTGAATCAGATGAAAGAAGAGGAGATAAATCAAGTAGATGAAATAAATCAAAATAGAACATGGAAATTAAGGAAAATACCTTGCAGGGGGGTGGGAGCTGAGATGATCCTCCTCCATCTGTAGAGAAAATTCAAGCCCTCAATGGTATTGTTGAAAACCTGTCCCATTGAGATAATGAAGCAAACGTACATATTTAATAAATATTTGGATGCACTAGCAAACGTACACATTGAATAAAGATCTGGATGCACTAGCTGAATATGCTTTGAATATATTCGAATAAAATTCAAGGTTGCTACACACCAGCGTGGAATATTCAAATCGAGTTGGGTGAGGACATTGTTACTGCTATGACGAAGTCACTAAGGAATTTCACCTTTTGTCACTCTATGATATAGCCAAATTCATAAAACGGAATTCACGAATAGGGCGTGAATCGTTCCAGGAAAGAAAGTATGGATTTCTGAATGAGCAAAAAGTTTTGAAGTATTTTGAGAGAAAATATGGAGGATAATCATGAGACATAAAATAAACAACACATTGAAGGAAAGAACAAGAAAATGATGTTCGGTTGAGCACGAACAGGATCATGAATATTATTCACAATCCAGACCAAAACTCCTTTATCCTCCCTGCAAAACCTACAATACGCAATGCCATGGTAGTTGAATCAAAGTCTCCATCTGAATATGATACGGAGAGAACCAAGTGGGTGAATCAAACAGGTAAATCTATTTTGTAAGAGGACTACAGAAGCAAAAACCAATTGGTAAGAGGTGCCTATTTGGGAGGCGCATTTGAAACTCTGAGATCAGGATTTTAGAAGTCGAAGGGTATTTCAGTTACTATGCCATGTGCCAACTCTCAGTTACTATTCCTCGAAAAATGAACAATCCAACTGCCTATGCCTTCTTCAGCGGGTTCACGTTGAGCTGGTGGCCACTCCTATTTTCTTCTGGCTAATGACTAAAATATTCATGTCAGATGATAAATAAAATTGAGTACGGGGAGCCTTTTTTAACTGATAGTTTTTAATTTCGCATAAAAAGATGAGTGTGGGGGTATTTTAACGGATAGTTTTTGCTTTTCCGTAAAAGGATGAGTGGGGAGCTTTTTGCAACGGATAGTATTTGCTTTTCCGTAAAAGGATGCGTAGGGAGTTTTTGCAACAGATAGTATTTGCCTTCACATGATAAATATAATGAAGGTTTTCACCTCCAAACTCCACATAAGATAAAAAGATACAATAATTATACTTCAGTTATAATTCACTGAAGAGATATTTTATACTTTTGTTTTTTTAACTGATAATTTCATTTTTAACAACGGATAGTTTTTACATTTCTACACTAATCTAACCTAATGATTTTGTACAATGGAAAAATTGTTTGTAGTACACATGCCTATAATGGAAAAATCGTTGCTCATACACATGTATGTCCAGTGTAACTCCTACTCCTCTAACCTAAGGGTGTGATTACGGGTAACCGAAAGGTGTGATTACGAGATTGATGTCGTTGGGATCGCAATGTAATTCAAGCCAGATTTCCATGTAAAATAAGCCAGATGTGTTGTATTCTCTTTTATCTCTGATGGTAACCAAGCTTATCCATGGTAAACAAGAATGTCATTTGCATAACAATCTTGTGCTATCCATGGATATATATATATCACAAATTAACAAACTTTCAAAATATGGTTTCTAGAGTTTTTTTATTTAAAATTTTTAGCTTTAAAATTTGATATAGAAAATAAATACTTACAACATATTATCACATACTCCAACAAAACATATTTTATCTATATCATTTTTAATTTTTAAATTGAAAAAATAATTATTTCTTTAAAATGAAAATGAATTTAAAACCTATAATATCAAAAAAAACTAACCAAACAATTTTTTTTTAAATACAATTTAAAAAAAATTCAAGCCAGATTTCCATGTAAAATAAGCCAGATGTGTTGTATTCTCTTTTATCTCTGATGGTAACCAAGCTTATCCATGGTAAACAAGAATGTCATTTGCATAACAATCTTGTACTATCCATGGATATATATATCACAAATTAACAAACTTTCAAAATATGGTTTCTAGAGTTTTTTTATTTAAAATTTTTAGCTTTAAAATTTGATATAGAAAATAAATATTTACAACATATTATCACATACTCCAACAAAGCATATTTTATCTATATCATTTTTAATTTTTAAATTAAAAAAATAATTATTTCTTTAAAATGAAAATGAATTTAAAACCTATAATATCAAAGAAAACTAACCAAACAATTTTTTTTTAAATACAATTTAATTTTTTTTTTATATTAAAACATTAAAAATACACAGGTTTAAATCTATTAGTTTTATTATATATGAAACTAATTTAAAAAATGAATAAATAATCTCTAACTACAACAAATATATGTAAAAAGTTATAAAAATTAATATATATAAACTAATATCAATAGTTGATTGAAAAATAAACCATTAATACTAAGCAAAGAGTTTAGTTTTTTTTATATTCTTATTCTTAAACTCTAGTTCATGTGGAGGCATTCCATCCTCCATTATAAATCTCTACATAAATCTCATTTCATTTGGTTGTTAGGAGTGTAAGGATAAATAAAATATTAAAAGAACTTGACCATATTTACATAAAAATTATAAAATAGTATATGTCAAACATATTAACCTTATATCTATTGCATGATACATCTTAACCTTATATCTATTGCATCTGTTGTCATGTTTGCAATTTTGTACGTTGATTTTTTTTCCTCTTTACCGTTAAATAAACCTATAATTGTATGATAGTTACATGACTTCATTTCAATTTCTTTAGTGAGAGCTTTATAAAGATGAATGAACAAAAAAAATATTTAAAACAAAAAATGAGAACAATTGAAATAACTATAAATTTAAGGTTTATCCTATAAAATGGAGATGAATTATCACTATAATGTTCTATGTGGACTTTTGATTCAACGTTAAAAACTATGTGGATTTTAGAGTTGTAAGAGGAAGATCCCACTTAGTTTGAAAATAAGGTATGTAATTTAATCTAAACTACTCAAATTTTATCCCTATACGTGTTTAATATAAACTAGATTAATCTCCATCTGGCTAGTCTACGACTACATCATGACCTATCATGCAATGTATTGTTAGCCTCACTTTCTCATTGAGTGATTTTGTGTGCAAGAGCTTCATTGGGTATTTTATTTATTCTTACACAAAAAATTCATATACAAGAAGCATATTATGTGCCATTGTGAAAATTTCACTTGTAGTGGGATTCTAAAGGGTATATTCAAAATGAAAAATGAGAATAATTGAAATGCCCATAAATTTGAATGTTTATTGTTAAGTTATTGATCCTCTTTCATTACTAATATATAAGTTATAGTTTGGTCATCCTAGAGTGTAGAATACATCATGCTCTCTTCATCTCATATTTATAATAAAGGACATTCTTTTGGTTAAGATTCTTGTCTTATGCATTGGATATATTGTAAAAGGAAGTCCCCCCCTAGAAGAGGTTTCTTATTCTTTGGATATTTATCGTATCAATGCATGGAATCACTTATTATTTATATTTCTATGATAATTGGGGTATTTTTTACATTACATTTGGTATTAGAGTAGACGGTCCTAGGGTTTGGCTCCTTTAAATGAGTCATCTCACCATTTATTCTCCAACATTAAGTTATTTTTTGTGAGAAAAATATTCAAGGAGCATAGAGTAATTAATGAAGTACATTGTGTAAAAAATTTAAATTCTAGTGCGATATACTTTCATAGTCACAAGCTATTAAACTTAGGGTCTTGTACTAGTCTTAAAACTAGTCTTAAACAGGTGTTCTCAATAATATGGTTATATCTCAAGTTATCCAACTCCAAATTGAGTGTTGCGGTGTTTAATATTCATTTCTAAGATCTATCCCATTAAGTATGGATTGTAAGGCCTTTGACACTGAGCATGGGAATGCGCATCGTTACCCTGCCTTAACTAAAGATTGACCAGTGGATACTTGTGTATGATATGATAATGGTAGATGAGGTATGGGGCGTCAGATGGACCAGTGCACTCAAAGTAAATAACATGACATACAAACCATTGGGGTGTCAGATGGACAAGCATGCATAAGGGAATAGTGATATGGAAATAATGGTGGGGCGCTCGGTGGACCAATGTGCCTAGCATACACCTTGAGTTAGGGACGCTTGGTGAACTAACAGGCCCAAAAGGAATCACATATAAGAAGGAAAGGAGAGTATTTCCAAATGGAAGAAAAAGGAAGAAGGGCATAGATATTAGGAAGATTCGTAGGAAGGGGACGAGCTCCTCCCAAGGGGCCCAATCATGCGAATTTTTCCTGTTATTTTTAAACCTATGAAGTAAATAAATGCATATATATTCTTAAGAAAAAAATAAATTAACCATTGGCCCATACACATAGTACACAGAGATTTATGTTGGAAACCCTTAACCTAGAGAAAACCAACCTTCCTTGGTGTTGCACCTCTCAACTCTTCACTGTATTAACTTCACAATTTAGAATACAATATATACAATATTTTAGGTATTCTACAGCTACCAAAACTCTAATCTATTAATCCGATATTATTTTAGAAAAACACTAAAAATAATTAAAAACATTAAAATAACAAAATTCACTGAATTTTTTTTTATGGGCGCTACCTCGAATGTTTCACGTAGTTTAGAGGGTTCAATCATGACACCCTNCCGATGCACACCCCCACCCACATGCAAAGAATATAACACCTACCTAACATTCTCTCACTTGTTGTTTTTTTTTGCATACATGGGATCACATGATGACATAGTCAACAATAAAGAGAAATAATGTCCATTGTTTCTCTACACCAAGAGAAATTCTCTATGCTCATAGACTTTGTCAATGAATATGCAACATTCTTCATAATGTCAACCTTCTCCAGCAACATCTTCTTTTCTTCAACCATGTCTCTCAAAAAGTGATACTAGACATCAATATGATTTGTATTTGAATGATAAGTTGGGTTATTAGCCAACAATATTGCACTTTGATTGTCACAATCTAATCTTATTACTTGTTGTACCAACCCAAAACCTGAACACAGTCTCTCTAACCATATTTCTTCCTTGCATGCATGATTGGTTGCCATGTATTCAACTTATGTAGTTGAGAGTGCCACTACAACATGTATTTTTCTCATCCAAATGATTTCTCCTCCAAATAGGTTAAACACATACCCACTTGTAGATTTTATGTGATCCGGATCTCCATCCAAGTCTACATAAAAAAAACCATGTATGCCCAACACTCTATCCAATCCCGATCTTCCTTCGTAGCACAAACCATAGCTAGAAGTGCCACGAAAATACCTGAAAACTCTCTTTACTATTTTTTGATGCTCTTTCCCTGGTTTTGACATATACCTTCTCAAAACTTCCACTGCATGTGAAATGTCCGATATAGTATACACCATTTCATATATCAAGCTACCAACCGAACTAGCATATGTAACATGGGACATTTCCTCTTCCTCTTCATGTGTCTTGGGACATTGATCTGTAGATAACTTTACAAATATAGGAATAGGAACCTTAACTGGTTTAATTTCCTACATATTGAACTTCTATAAAATCGTCTGAACATGTTTTCTCTTATTCAACCAAATTTTCATGTTTGCATGATCTCTTTTAATCTCCATCCCAGAATGAAGTTTCCAGCACCGAGATCCTTCATGATGAATTTGGAGGATAGTTGTGATTTCACCTTCTTGATAACATCCATGTTATTTCCTACTAGCAACATGTCATTGAAATACAACACTACATAAATAAAGTGATTACCAACTTTCTTGGAATATACAAAGTGATCATCCTTGCTTCTCACAAATCCTAGTCCAAGGATGTATGTGTCAAAATTTTGGTACTACATCCTAGGTGATTACTTCAGATCATGTAGTGACTTATTTATATTACAAACCAACTCTTTCTTTCCCTTCACTAAAAATCCTTTATTGATTTTGTAGCTTCAAGAGGTATTCCCACAAGAGGCCAAGGTGTTAAGAATGTGAGAATATTTGTTGGCACCAAATTATCCTTTCAGTTTGGTGAAAACCCCCTTGTATTTGGTTAGGGTCTTCATGCATTTGGTGATGGGATTTTTGGGCTTGTGTTAGGGCTTCACACCCACAAAGAAACCCTAATTTGATGTTGACTTGTGGAGGGGATTCTATGGTGACCCCCAAATATTTTATATAAAGGAGAGAGGTCAGTTTATCATCATAGAATAATAGAGTTAGCATAATTTAGTCTGCACTTGTGCTAGGAGGCTTAGCGATTTCAACAAAGGGAAATTTTTCTAGAGTGGAAATTTTGGCCTAAGGTTGAGGACTCTCTATTTTCTATTCTTGGAAGGGAAAGACACACCTTGCATGTGGGAGAGAGAGACAACCTCAAAAGGAATATATTGTATGAAGTGGTGTGATCTGTACGAAGTGTCTATACAATTATTCTCATGTATGTGGGTTGGAGTGGGAATTGTCGTGTACGTACACGAGTTGTTGAAGGAACAATCGACTACATTTGTACAAGCTCTTCTACATAGGGGCAAGTCCGTACAATATGACGTTAGGTGAAATCAACAGGTCATACATGTGGTTTGTAGTATATTTGTGGGCAGAGGATATTTCTAGAATATTGGATATATATCCTATGGAAGATATGGTCTCTGGTTCATCCTAAAATCAGTTTTAAACGAGTCATCTTGGATTTTTCTCTATAACTTGTTTTTTGGGAAGTTTCAGATAGTGAAATTTTGTGGAGAATGAGGAGAAATGTGATAGTATAAGTGGTAAAAATTACATTTTCTATTTCACTATGATATTTGAGAAATATTCCATGGAAGACAACATTTGTGAATAATCCTGAAATTGATTTTAAAAGAGCCATCTTGGAATTTTTGGTGTAACTTTTTTCAGTGAAGTTTCAGAATCTAAAAAAAATTTAATCTTCAGTTGACACGGTGAATTACACGTGGATTTTTTTTAATATTTTGACTCATTGTATTCTATTATATATTTCTTGTGGAAGTTAGGGTTTGTGCACCAGTTATTTTCTAGTGATTTTAAGAGCTTTTTCCATGGTTAGAAAGATCATCCTTTATTTTTTTTTAGAGATTTGTGTTGTCTTCTTTAAATGAAGGGGAAATAGGCAAGTATTATTATTTTCTCCAATGGAAAAGGGTCCTTCAATAACTAATACTTCTTTTAAACCTCCAAATATCTCACACGGGATGCCGAAAAAAAGTGGAGATTTTAAAAAGTGGTTATCCCAATTAAAGAACCAAGTTGATGAAATAATTGGTAGTATGTTGAAACTGCTAAATTCTTAGGAATTCGTTAAAAACCAACGAGAAGATAAAATAAAAATAAGATGGATGAAAATAAGGAAGAATTATAAAAATATGTGAATGAAATGAAAAATTCATAGAATCCATGTTCTTGCACATCATGATCCCTAAAAGGGATATGGAGATCCAATAAAATCATAAAAATAAGGAGAAAAATGGCGTTGAGACTTAATCACAGATGGGGAGTATTTTATCACAATTACAAAGAACAAATATTAAATTTCAGAATCATTCATAACTCCAAGATCCACCTCATCAAGGCTTCAAGTCATCACCAAGGAACTACTTCATTCCAAAGATATATATGAGGAAGTTTGATGGTAAAGATCCTATAACATGGATATTCCAGATGGAGCAATTCTTTGATCCACACCATGTGCCAAGCTTACAAAAGGTAACTATGGCATCCTTGTATATAGAAAATGATCAATGTTTTTGGTATCAATGGCTTTGTAAAAGAGAAAAAAATTATATTGTCTCTTGGTCCATTTTTACAAATGATTTGATAACACATTATGGGGATATCAATAGAAATAAATTCTTTAATCAATTGATAAATATTCAACAATTCCAAAGGCTTGGTCTTAGAGTAAAAAACATTCCAGAGGAGAATTTGTTATATCTCTTTATGGGCCCTTTAAAGGAGAACATTTAAAATGAGGTATGTCTCTTCGAACATAAATCCCTAGAGAGAGATTTTAATATGGAAAGGAAAGTGAAAAACAAAAATATAGGTACTATAAGGATGGCCACTAACAACTATAGAGAGCACCATATTCCCTCTCCTAACCTCACTTAACCGACAAGGTTGAAATATCAACAAATTAATGAAAAAGATAAAATGGACTATGTTTCAATTGTGACAACAAGTACAATAAGGGGCATAAATGTGGTGAGAAGAAATTATTCTACCTAGACTACGAAGAAGAAGAAGATCAAGAATTGGAACTATCACAAGATCTAGATCTAGAAGGGACTACTCCAACAATATATTGTCATGCATTGGCCAACATCAGTACTAGAAAAACCTTCAAGATATAAGGATATATCAGAAAGAAAAAGGTAATAGTGTTGATTGATTCTAGTAGTACACATAACTTCATCAATTACAAATTAGTAAAAAAAACAATTTCTTTGAATTTCCAACACCAGAGTTTCAAGTAATGATTATAGATGGAGGTACCATAAATTGTTTAGGGAATTTATAATCTAGGAGGATCCAAAACACTCAAAAAATTGTCATCTCAGGTGATAATGAAAATGACTTCATTATGTAGAGCTCGACGAGATCTTTCCAATGGTGCATAAATCACCTCAAATGGATTTCGTATGAGGAAGTTATGGTTATTAAACGTTTGGACAAAAAAAAGAGAAAATGGAAAAATGGAGGTGCCACATAGCAAGCCCACAGCCTGACTCGTGACCATATGTATAGATGATAGGGCATAGGGTTACATCATCATGTTGTCATGGAAACATGAGAGTATGTCATGTGTCACTCAGTTTTGACATTTTTGGCACCCAGTTGGAGCAATAAATATTGTCCACATGTCGGAGGACGTAGCATCCGTACACTACACATGACATCATTGCAAGGATGACACTTGGTAGGTCTTACAGTGATGTGGAAGTAAGATGGAAGATATGTACATGCAAGTGGAACAGTTAGAAGTCGTCATGTGTCGTCCATACATCTAATTGGCAGGTTGATTGTGCATTGATGTGGAGATCATTGTACAATAGGTGGACCAATCATCTTGGGTTCAATCCATGATGAGCCCAACAACATTTATACCCCTTAGCCAATATTGGCCAATCATAGATTTCCACGTGGCACTCTCTGATTGGCCAATATTGTCTAAGGGGTATAAATTTTGTTGGGCTCGGCGTGGATCGAGCCCGAGACCTCCATGGGAATATTCAAGAATATTCCAACGACTTAACCATAAGTTCCAACTGTTGCACGAATGTTATGGTTTGTTAAAACCAACCAAAATATTGGTGTAATGTATATTAGTTTAATTAATTATCATAATTAAATATTTGTTTAAGGAATTTTAGTTTAATAAATTATTAACTTTCATTTTGGATACTTAGTGTATCGGTAGATGGACCCATTAATGGAAAGAGGGATAGGGTGGTTGAGACTTAATGGGGGGATAAGGTGTTGAATAATTAGGGAAAGGAGGATAAGGCAAGGGAAAAAACTCGAGAAGGGGGGTCTTATTTTGTTTTGGGGGTAATATTTTCATAGGAGAGAAGGAGAAGGAAGGGAGGGAGTTTTGGACTGGATCTATATTTCTGGATTTACTGGCAGCTTGCTTCAC
>ML799988.1:186625-233193 GCA_009831015.1 Picea engelmannii | reverse complement strand
GACTTCAATTAGGACTATTTTAAGTCTTGTGGCAGTAGAAGATTTGCATCTTGAACAGTTAGATGTAAAAACAACTTTTCTCCATGGGGATTTGGAGGAAGAGATTTATATGCAGCAGCCACAGGGGTATGAAGTCAAAGGGAGGGAGAATTTGGTATGCAGGTTGAAGAAGAGATTATATGGCCTAAAGCAAGCTCCAAGGCAGTGGTATATGAAGTTTTACAGGTTTATGACAGAACAGGGTTATAATAGATGTCATTATGATCATTGTGTTTATTTTAAAAGGCTAGAAAATGAAAGCTATATTATCTTGCTATTGTATGTAGATGACATGCTTATTGCAGGGCCTCATATGCAGGATATAAATGTGCTCAAGAAGAAATTAGCCAATTCATTTGCGATGAAGGATTTGGGTGTTGCAAAGAAAATCCTTGGTATGAGAATAACAAGAGACAGGAAAAATCGCAAACTGACATTGTCTCAGGGTGAGTACATAGAGAAGGTGTTGGAGAGGTTTAGAATGCAGAATGCAAAACCAGTTAGTACACCTTTGGCCAGCCATTTCAAATTAACTAAGGAAATGTGTCTAAAGACACAGGTGGAGATAGAATACATGTCTAGGGTCCCATATTCATCAGCAGTTGGCAACTTGATGTATGCAATGGTTTTCACAAGACCAGATATTGCACATGCAGTGGGAATTGTGAGCAGGTATATGAACAATCCAGGTAAAGAACATTGGGAGGCAGTAAAGTGGATTCTCAGGTATTTGAGAGGTACGACTACACATGCATTATGTTTTGGAAGTTCAGACACTTTTCTACAGGGATATGTTGATTCAGATATGGCAGGTGATAAAGACAGCATGAGGAGCACCACAGGGTATGTTTTTACTATAGGTGGAACAACAGTAAGTTGGATTTTGAAACTGCAAAAGGTTGTTTCATTTTCAACAATAGAGGCAGAGTATGTTGTTTCTACAGAGGCTAGTAAAGAAATGATTTGGTTACAAAGGTTTATGGAGGAATTGGGAAAGAAGTAGGAGAACAACAGGTTGTACTGTGACAATTAGAGTGTCATTCACCTTGCAAAGAACTCAACCTTCCATTCAAAGACTAAGCATATACAGTTGAGGTACCACTTCATACGATCTTCCTTGGAAGATGGACAATTGAAGCTGGAAAAGATACACACTAGCCAGAATCCTACAGACATGTTAACAAAGGGAGTAACCAGGGATAAACTGAGTTCCTTCTCAATTTCAGTTGGTCTTCAAGAATGAAGATGAAGATGAGAAATTTTCCAGGTCCAAGAAGGTTCAGAGTCCAGCATATACAACAGCGGTGGAGTTGTTGAGATCAGTCTCCAAGTGGGATATTGTTGGTTGTGGATCCCGATTATCTTCTTGATTTAGAGTTCTTTTACTTTCAGCCGTGTTTATACCCCATGAAGTATTTACACCCCAGAAGTATGTACACTCTTCCATGCAGGGGAGTGCAGAGGGGGGGTACCCCCTCTATGGGGTCTGGGGGGGATATCCCCCCGGCTGAGGGGTCTGGGGGAAAGCAAGGGTTCTAGGGCGAAGCCCTCGAAGCAAAAATTTCCTTGTAAAAGTATATTGTAATTTCATTGTAAATCTAGACTGTTCATTATAAGGTCGCAGATCTAACGATAGAGATTATGTTAGGGTTTTTTTCCCTAGAAGGAAACCCTCTTTTATGAGGGAAATGTATTGCGGCTATGTATGTTGGTGAGTATTATATTCTGAGAGAGGAGACTTTGAGAGAAAGAAGAGGAAGTTACAACGGGTTTTGTTGTGGGTTGTATCCCTTCATTTTGTTGGATAATAATAAAGAAAGGACCTGAAAATTTCTCTGGTGGACGTAGCCCACACTGGGTGAACCACGTAAATCTGTGTCTCTCTTGTATTGTGTATCTTTTGTGTTTTGTTTCCGCATTTGTTTTATTTTATTGCTCCGCGGTCCTGTTTTTCTAACAGGTTATTAACTCATGTAAAGTGCATTGATCTTTGTTGTTAATATTTTTCTCCATGTTAGCATTTTTATTTCTGCAAGTTATTATCAGTTAATGAAGTTTATGGATAAGTAAGTGTTTTCACATGTTATTTTGCAAATAGTCAAGACGATCATAGTTTTTGAATTAGGTTGGATGTTAATGTAATCTTAAGAATCAATTTGACATCTAAGGATTTTCAGATCAAGTGTCATAGTATTAAGTTCGATATGGGGGAGTATTTATTGGATGGTATCATGATTTCCATCCAAATGTGTGGTGTTGATGTTGTATTAAGGGTCCAATGATTACAATCGTTGAGAAAAATGGCCCTTAATTTTCAATATCATTTCATTACATTTTCCTTAGAAGGAAAGGAAATCGATCTTAGAGGTATCCAAGGGAAAACCTGTAAGCTGATAAGATCTAATAGCATGATACAATTACTCAAAAAGGGATACCATGGTGTAATTGCATAATTGTGCTCATTAGGTGTTCAAACATATGTATCCTCTGCTCCATTGGATATCCAAATAGTTATCAAATATCATTCTAAGGTATTTGGATACATGCATAAGGGTCTTCCACCTTCTTGAGATCATGACTATGTTATTCATTTGCAACTGGGAAGTGTACCACCTAACATTATTCCTTACAAGTATCCATATGCACAAAAAAGTGAGATTGAGTGTATGATCCACGAAATGTTATTGGTCAACATCATTCAAGCTATCCAAAGTTTGTTCTCTTCACCAATAGTGATGGTTATAAAAAATGATAGTTCATGTCATATGTTTCCATATTATAGATAGCTCAACAAAAGTACAATCAAAGATAAGTTTCATATTATTGTAATTGATGAATTATTAGATGAATGCACCGATTTTCTTTAATAAGTTGAATTTTTGTTTGAGATATCATCAAATCAGAATGAGGAAAGAAGACATTCCCAAAATAGCCTTTAGAAAACACGAATGTCATTATGAGGTTTTGGTTATGCCATTTGGACTTACTGATGCACCTTCAACATTTTAGAGCTTCATGAATTCTAACTTCAAACCCTTCCTTGGAAAAATTGTGTTATTATTTTTTTTGACATACTAATATACAAAAAATCTTGGGAAGAGCATGTACAACATGTTGACAAAGTATTATAACTATTATAAGAGAAACAAATTTATGCAAATCCTTCCAAATGTTCCTTTGGGGTTCAAGAAGTGGAACATTTGGGTCATATTGTATCTCATGAAGATGTAAAAGTGGACCCTAACAAAATTAAATCTATGAGGGAATGAATAATTCACAAAACCTTCAAGAAACTTAGAGGATTCTTAGGAATGATGGGCTATTACTGTAATATTGTCAAGAACTATGGTCAAATAGAGTCACCTCCAACAACATTATTAAATAAGGATGCATTTTCTTGGACTCAAAAAGTAACCAAATATTTTGAAAAACTTAAGGAGGATATGTGTACAACTCCTATCTTCGCCACACTTGACTCCACAAAAACATTTATTGTGGAGTGTGATGCCTCAAGCCATGGAATTAGTGCAAATTTAATGGAAGAAGAAATGCCCCTTACCTTTGAAAGAAGCCAACTTAAAGGGAAAATATTATTCAAAACCATTTATGAAAAATAAATGTTGGCCATACTACATGTAGTTAAGAAATGGTGCCCTTACTGAATAGAAAGACACGTCAAAGTAAAAACATATCATGATAGTTTGAAGTACTTCTTGGAGCAACGGTTATCTTTAGAAGAGAAAAAAAAGGGTTACAAAGATGCTAGTTTATGATTTTGAAATTATATACAAAAAAAGAAAACATAATGTTGTGGTGGATGCACTTTCAAGGAAATAAAAAGAAATAGAGGGTTCACTATGTGTTATTTCTATTCTGCAATCTGATTGGGTGGAAGAAGTAAGGATAGAATAAAAGCAATAAAAAGAGGTATGAAAGATCATTCAACAACTACAAGAGGACCCTGGTGCATTAGATAAATTTGTATGGAAGAATGATTTTCTATGGTATCATGATCACCTATATTTATGTAATAATTCCCAAATCAAAGAGAAGTTCCTTCTAGAATTGTAAACTTCTCAGGTAGGAGGACATTAGGGATTCTTAAAAACTTTCCACAAGATAACGAATGATTTTTCCTTGGAATGTCTTAAAAATTATGTTCAAAAGTTTGTGTTTGAATGTGTGGTCTTCCAATAGAATAAGGGAGAGACAATCAATATGTCAAGTCTCCTACAACCATTATCTATACCAATTCAATGTTGGGAAGAAGTTTCAATGGGTTTTATTACAGGTTTACCCAAATATAAATGAAGTATTATCATCATGGTAGTAGTGGATCGATTGACAAAGTATACCCATTTTTTTTTATCTCTTTCTCATCCTTTTAAAGAAAGAACGGTATTCGTAGAATTCATGGAAACAATTCAAAATCTACAGGGAGTCCCAAATATTATTGTAAGTGACAAAGATCCAATTTTCACTCGAAAATTTTGGACTTGATTATTTTCTTGTTTTGGTACTCGATTGGCTGGCAACTCATCTTATAATCCTCAATCTGATGGGAAAACTGAGATTGTGAATACAAGTCTAGAAGGATATCTTCATTGATTTACATATGATAAATATATACAATGGGTCAAGTGGTATCCCTTGGAAGAATGGTGGTATAAAACATCCTTCCATAGTTCTTAAAACATTTCCCAATTTCTAGAATTTTATGCATATCATCCTCCATCCATCACATTTCTCTTGAAAGGGACTGTAAAGATTCAAGCAGTGGAGGACCACATATGGCACCAACAAGAGGTTCTCAAAATATTGAAGGACAACTTGGTTATTGCAAAAAATAGGATGAAACAACGAGCATATCAACATCACAATGAAAGGGATTTTGAAGTGGAGGATTGGGTATTTTTTAGGCTACAACCATACAAGTAGATGTACCTCAAGGAACAAAATAAGGACAATAAATTAACACCCAAATATTGTGGCTCGTATAAGGTGTTGCAAAGGATTGGAATTATGGATTACAAATTAGAGTCAATCCTTTGTATTCACATGTACATCCAATCTTCCATGCTTATTTCTTAAAGAAGGTAATTGGTGACAAGATATGAGTCCAAAATGTTTTACAAGATATTAATGAAGAAGGGAAAATCATACTAGAATTAGAAACACTCCTTGAAACAAAGATCAAGCAACTGCAAAATCGAGCAATTACTGAGTACCTCGTCAAATGCAAGAACCTACTAGTGGAAGAGGCAACATGGGAAGATACGTTCTTCATGCAAAAACACTCGCAATTAGTCAAGTGTTGAGGAAAACACTTGTTTGAAGGGGAGGAACATGTTAAGTCATAGACAAAGCCCCATGTAAGTATAAAACCCATTATTAATCCATAGATATTGAATTATTACATTTATATTGTTATATTAGTAGGTAGGATAGAACCATTCATTATACCCTTTGTCTCCTATATATATACAAGATTTTTTGGGGAAGAAAGGCAAGATTTGGGTGTTGATATAGAGAACCATTCATGTTGTGTATAAAAATATCCATGAGAGGGTTGGTTTTTATGGAAATAAATAATTCTTGTTGAGGAAATTGCTCAAGATCCTTGAGAAGGTTGTTATGAGAAATCTTGAAATAGCTGAGAATTCTTGAAGTCCCTAGCTTAGAGATTTCCTATCCAACAATGCACTAGAGATCTAGAGGGAAGTGGGATATCCTAAGTGTCTACATGATATAGAAAGGGATCCCTTTCCTTGGGTTGTGCAGGTTGAGGGGAAAGAGAGATGGTGGATTATAATTTCCCTTGGAAGCTATATGAAATAGAGAAATATCCATACACATGAGTATTGGTTTATAATTATGAACTTATCTTTGAATAAATGTTGTATTACAGAGTTGATAACTCATGTGAATAAATAATGTGTGTATGATAATGGCTAATATAACATGCATATTTTCTTTGTGTCTTATATAGGAACAACTGAAGAATGGAGCCATAAATTGAGTACCATGAAAGAAGAGAACTAAAAGGAAGTGGATCTCAAGAACAAAGTTATGGAATAAGTAAAGTCTAGTGGACTGGTTGCATCTTGGAAGAAGTAGAGTGTAGATAAAAGATGGAATGTAGGAGGCACATATGCAAACATTTGAAAGTTTAGAGATTCCATTATCACAATTGTAGTTCCTAGATCCAAATCTCAGAGACTTTCTTTCTGAACTTGCACTAGAGACCTGGAGGGAAGTGCTATAGCCTAAGGGAATATGGTGTAGAGAAGGGGGTACACTTCTTTGGGTTGTGAAAGTTGCAGGGAATGAGAGCTTGTTAGTTGAAACTATTATGTGAATCGATAAACTGTGAAGTTATCACAAATGGAGTTCCTGGAGCCACATCTATGAAAATTCATGTCTAGCCTTGAATTGGAGCCCTAGAACGAAGTGGTATAGCCTGAGGGACTACAATGAAAAGAATGGGGTACACATCCTTTGGTTGTGCAGGTTGAGGGGAACCAGATCTTGTTGGTTGGAATTGTTATGGGAATCAATAAACTTTGAATTTGTTGCAACTAGAGTTCCTCGAGTCACAACTCTGATACATCTTAGTTAGTCTATACTAGATACCTAGAGGGAAGTGGTACATATTGAGGGACTGCAAAGAAGAGAAAGGGGTACACTTCCTTGGATTGTGCAGACTAAGGGAAATGAGATATTACTGGTTGGAATTTTTGCAAGAATTATAAAATTTGAAACCATTATGTATAGTGTTTGGGCCAGAGTGCCTATGTATGTATATATGTCTTGGTCAAGGTTCCTATGTATATATTTTTTGGGCTAGAATGCTTGTGTGATATTAGGACAAAGAGCCTATATGTTGATTAAGGTCCAGAGAGCCTAGCATTGTAATATGTATGTAAACTTGTATGGTGATGTGCATTGAGGATAGTGCAAAAATAAGGGGGAGGGGATGCAACACCCCCAATCTTATTTCCCTTAAATTGTAATGTAATTGTGCAATTGCAATTTAGGATAGTGAGCTTATATGTTTCATGTCAGAGAGAGTGTGTTGATCAAGATGGACAAGGGATATGATCGACTGTATTGATCAATATGGACAAGGACTAAGAAATATAAATTGTACAATGAAATTATTGATAATAATACATCGATGCCTATAGTACAAGAGGGATAGTAACTTTGGGGGGCAATGATTCTACAAGAGAGAGGGATAAAAGCGGGTACACAGAAAAACTCTTATCATTTTAAAGTTTCATTACTATCTAATTCTTCTTTGACTTATTAGAAACTCAATCATTGAATGCATGCAAAATTTTGCTTGATGTATTCAACTCACCTAGTAGTGGCAGCATGGGATGAGTATAATCATTTTTGGAAAGAGTGAGATTCAAGAAAGCATGGGAGAAGAAGGAAATTTGAGTTGGAAGATGTAGTAGTTTTTATTGTTTTGGGGAAGAAAGAGGAGAGTTGAGTGCTAGGATATAGAATCATCCATACCTTATATGAAAAAAACCTTGAGAGGGATTGGTTTTATGCCAAGAATCAGGTTGTATGCATGTAAGTGATATTTCATGTTGAGAAAAAAAATCAAGAGCCTTGAGAAGGATGTTGTGATCACTTATGAAACAACTAAGAATTCCTAGAGTCCCCAACTAAGATATTTCATGGAAAACCATGCACTAGATCCCTAGAGGGAAGTGGGATAGCCCGAGGGACTACATGGAAAAGAAGGGGATCCCATTCCTTGGGTTGTGAAAGTTGAGGGGAAAGAGATCTAGTGGAATGGAATTCTTGTTGGAGTTAGAAATATGGGTATTCAATTGTGTGAGGTTAGTGTCCAACCATGAGAGATTGACCTCCATATGGATTCATAGCCCCAGCACGAGGGTGGTCTACAATTGAGATAAATGGAACAATAGAGCCTATGATTGGGAGGGACATCCTTCATACACATCCAACTGGTGATTTACCAAGAGATAAGTATTGTTTGAAATTTATTATGTTTATTCTACTGTGTATATTTTTATTTAAATTTTGAATGTTGGGTATGGATTAATGATCTGCATTCATGGATTTTAATCTGTTGTCAGTTGCATGAATTTGTATGTCATGCTACATGCACATATTTCTTCATTTTAATCGATATGTTAGTGGATATATACGTAATGAGACTCGGTGTGGGAGTTGGGTACGTTATGATTGTGGTAAATTTTGTGTAAAACGTGTGAGGTGTGAAATTGTTGAACTTTAAAATATTTCAATAAAGGAAGCAAGGGAACTATAAGTTCTTTAAAACCAATGAATATATTATTCTTGAACATTAATTCCAATTCTTTTAAATTCGTGCATTTTGATCAAATAAAAAAAAAGTAGTCAATAATTAAAGAAAAAAATAACATACAACCTAGAACCCTCCAAGAAAGAAAAAATCCTAAAAAGTGTAATTTTCAAGAAACTGTGTGGAACATACTAGTGTACTTGAATGTCTATCCATATTTCATGTTGCATGGTTCATAATTTCACGACCTTCGAAACTAGGTGGTGCACATTTATGTTGAAACAATTAAAACATACGCACAATTTTGAAAACAAAATTGCCTCTCAGTTGTGGGCTAGGGAAAAATGGCAATCTACACTATTGCAATAACTAACAAAAAGTTCGAAAAAATATTGAGATCGCGTTAAATCCAACAAAGAATGAGATTCAAGGTCTTAGACTTAGTATGGTTTCCATTACCATGCAAACCAAATGACCATCAACAATGCATTGAATCAATTTATGTAGACATAAACAAAGTAAATGATCAAGCTAATTCAATATAAAAAAAATCCCCAAGCATGCAAGTGCATCAAATGAGTGAAAAAATTTATAGGAAATGGGAGGAAAATCTTGGGGGAAGCTCCTTTTAGAAATGGTCTTTGATTGGAGAAATAAGAGGAGGATTCGGGTGGAGAATCGACCTGACAATGAAAGCAAAAGAACCAATTATTCTATTTTCTAAAAATACAAGTGTTCCAAATAATTTTCTCAAAATGCAATGAGAAAATATGTGAACCATTTGATGAACACTACAGACAAAAAGAGAATGAATTGTTTGTATTATTTCTAAATTGAAAAAATGCAAACAAGAAGGAATATTTCACCTTGAGGAATGATGGAGATGGCCTCCAAAGCTGTCTCTTTGGGGGGTTATATCCTCTTTAGCACTCTCTCTGATTTTGTAGTGATTTTGGTTGTTTATCCCCTTGTGAAATGATCATAGGAGGGGATAATCAAGAAACATAACCACAATAAATATGAAAAGAAGGATTTAAATAAGTGTGTTTCCCAATCCTTGGAGAAATTCTTGAGAAAAAGGGGAATAAGAAGAAAAAGAAGTTGATTTATGCTTGTTTTCTTATTGTTGAATTGGATTTAAGGTTTTATCCCTATTGTGACAAGGGGAATTGAGGCATTCCCTAACGTATGGCGATTATGGTGAGATATTATAGTTCCAGTTGTCTAAGATGGACTTTTTTTCCTTCTATGATGTATGTGTGTTTACTTAAGATGGAAAAGGGTGAAAATGCCCATTTATGTACTTGTAATACTAAGAATATGTTATTGATAGACCCTTATGTTCATTGTTGGTTATGGATGATTGTCTCCTTACTGATTATTGTTAATAACCAGTTATGATGGCCTAGCTTATAAGTATCACCCCTTATTGGATAGAGACTAAGTGTTCCTTAATGACTAGTTTTTCCTTTGTGACTGGTTGTCGATGAATTACGGTTTGATGACATGAGATGAATACACCCTCAATTACATAGTGTGACTCCCTTAATGTAGCATTGATACTCTTTGCCACATCTACCCTTTGAATAGACATTGTGTACCTTATGACTATAGATTGGGAATGAAGTTTTTGACTCCTCATCCCTAGGATGGTTCCTTGTATGATATTTTCTTGTAGATGGACATATGTGTGGCTTGATTATTATACCCTTTATGGCGTGTAATGAGTAGTCCTTGATATGTTGTTAGAGGGCTTATGCACATAGTCAAGATGGCATTCCTTCTCTATATTGTAAGATTCTTATATGATATATGTTTTATACATGTGTTGATGTTTTGGTTTGACTAATAGGAGATGGTATTATGGATTCATCGTCTCCTCATTGCTTGCTTCTTTTGATGATTGACTATCATAGCTAGAAATCTATGTGATTGTCGATTTTGTGATGATCATTGGTGTTTTCTTGTTGATAAGTTATTTAACATTAAATGTTCTTAATAATGGCTATGTAACATTGGTGATATTTGATGACGATTTAGAATGATTAGCCCTTGTGGTGATTTTGTCGATATTGTATATACTTTTTGAATGACATACCTATTGATGTACTTCCAATTATAATGTTATTGATTTATAATGATAATGTTGCATATGTATTGGTATTTTGGAAGGAAAAAACCTTTTAAGGCTAAGACACAGATGGAAAGACACGGAAATGCACTCAAGGGAAGGGCTCATGATTCAATGAAGTTTCTCATCATATCCTAGATCTTAGGAAGTCTTAGTAGAGAGGAAATTTTGTGAAAATGACCTCCAAAGTTAACTTGAGTAAAAATACAAAAGAGAGAGTTATAACTTACTTTCACCTTGTTTCTAATAGTTGTCAATTCACCCTGAAGCCCAATTTTTTCCTTACATGAGAAGGGGGAAGTCCAAATGCCAAATATTGGGGAGATGTTAACATTGAGAAGGATTACAAAAGAAGTTGCTTTCTTTGCTAAGGGGTTGGCTACCTCAAGAGGAAATGTTTTATTTTATTTTATTTTACCATTATTGTGTTAGAGGTTGTGATTGGAACTTTGTATTTGGTTGAGAATATTATTGCTCCAACCTAGTTTGAGTGGACTAAGGGTCTAGGGATGTACTTGACCAAAAATGGGTACTTATGTTAAAATTGTATTTGGGTAGTCCTTATACTATTATTTTGGTCCTATTACATGGCGCCACTTCCAAGTGTGGTTATGATCGCCAAGGGCTCAAGGTGGTTGTAAGATACTTATAGAGGGGGTGCCACTACCTATTGTGGTTATGACCATCAAGGGATGGGGGTAGTAGTAATATCTTTGCACACCATAACCCGATGGGGTTTAGGACTGACTATTGCAAGTACAAGAGTCTATCCACCATGGTGAAATTAATCAGCTAAAAATTTGATCTGTAATAGTCCTTGGGGACTGTATGAGTTACTTGTAGAGGATGTCACTACCGAGTGTGGTTGTTATCATCAAGGGCTAGAGTGATAGTAATATCCTTGCACCGCATGGCCCTATGGGGTATGGGAACGGGTTATCTGAAAAGGAAATTTTATGTGTGCCTAAATTTCCCCACCTCATTGAGCTTGAGCCATGCCTGGGGGACAACACGTATGAGGGTGATCGTTGCATTGGTTAGGAGAAAAATGATCCTTGGTGTGATTCCCCCCTATTGATTCATGGGATGTGAAGTGCACTTATCTCAACACTTAAACTTCTATGAATTAAAGGTTACAAGTACTTGTTACTATGTTTTAATTGCATATTGCTAATTATGTTGATTAAATTACATAGTTAATATATACTTTATAGGTCACAGCCAAGCTAGACACTAAATTGGGGTAAGAGACCCCCTTGTTTGTGGGACAAGGGACCCCCTCCGCCCACTGATTTGAGTGGTAAAATCTACGGAGGTATACTTAGCCTACCCCCTCTAGATTTGAACTTGTGAACTCTTAGGAGGAAACACATGTTCTTACCCATTAGACCCACTTTAACAAATAATAAAAAGCCCATTAATTACCTATGCACACCATTTAAATATATATTTTTATATTAAATCAACTCATTAAAATAATACAAAATCATTAATTATCATCTGTCTACCCTTTGATTAAAAAAAATTGGTATTTTATGTAGAGTTGACTTCTTCAAGACAACAAAAATCTCATGTACCTGGACTCGCACTTTCTTATAAATAAGTATTCATTTAACGTAATGTTGTGAAAAAATGTGTTGATTGCTTGTCTCATTTTGGATTTCACGACCATATTTAGGAGACTTTGGATACTTCAGATTTCAGATTCTTCACATCTTTGCGCTTATAATTTTACAGCCCTACTAAGCAGCTACTGATTGTTGGTTCTGTTATTAAGTTTGAAAATTTATCAATAGTCTTCTTCTTCCTATATATTTTCTGATATGGCGATTGACGAGAATCATATTATTTTGAGACCTGGTGGAGGAAGCAAATGCCCTATTAAAACTGGAAGCCTCCCTTCATTTCGTTCTATGCCATTGCAACTGTCTAATCGTCCTTCTGTACCTTTCAACTCTTCTCATCAGCCTTCTGCTCCATTGCAGTCTTCTAATCGTCCTTTGAAATATTCTCATCATCCCTCTATATCGTTGTAGTCTTCTCATCAGCCCATTGTATCTTTGTAGTCTTCTCATCAATGTTCTGAACCATTACAATCATCTTTGAGTGCTAGGATATAGAATCATCCATACCTTATATGAAAAAAACCATGAGAGTGATTGGTTTTATGCCAAGAATCAGGTTGTATGAATGTAAGTGAAATTTCATGTTGAGAAAAAATTTCAAGAGCCTTGAGAAGGATGTTGTGATCACCTATGAAACAACTGAGAATTCCTGGAGTCCCCAGCTAATATATTTCCTGGACAACCATGCACTAGATCCCTAGAGGGAAGTGGGATAGCCCAAGGGACTACATGGAAAATAAGGGATCCCATTCTTCAGGTTGTGCAAGTTGAGGGGAAAGAGATCCAGTGGAATGGAATTGTTGTTGGAGTTAGAAATATGGGTATTGGGTTGCCTGAGGATAGTGTCCAATCATGAGAGATTGACCTCCATATAGATTCATAGCCCCAACACGAGGGTGGTCTACGGTTGAGAGAAATGGAAAAATAGAGCCTATGATTGGGAGGAACATCCTTCATACACACCCAACTAGTGATTTACCAAGAGAAAAGTATTTTTTGATATTTCTTATGTTTATTCTATTGTGTGTATTTTTTATTTAAATGTTGAATGTTGGGTATGGATTAATGATCTGCATTCATGGATTTTAATCTGTTGTCAGTTGCATGAATTTGTATGTCATGCTACATGCACATATTTCTACATTTTAATCGATATGTTAGTCGATATAGACATAATGAGACTCTGTGTGGGAGTTGGGTACGTTACAATTGTGGTAAATTTTGTGTGAAAAGTGTGAGGTGTGAAATTGTTGAACTTTAAAATATTTAAATAACGGAAACAAAGGAACTTATAAGTTCTTTAAAACCAATGAATATATTATTCTTGAACATCAATTCCAATTCTTTTAAATTCGTTCATTTTGATCAAATAAAAAACAAAGTAGTCAATAATTAAAGGAAAAAATAGCATGCAACCTAGAACCCTCCAAGCAAGAAAAAAACCTAAAAAAGTGCAATTTTTAGGCAACTATGTGGAACACAGTAGTGTACCTGCATTCCTATCCATATTTTATGTTGCATAGTTCATAATTTCATGACCTTCAAAACTAGGTGGTGCACATTTATGTTGAAACAATTAAAACATATGCACAATTTTGAAAAAAAATGGCCTCCCAGTTGTGGGCTAGGAAAAAATGGCAATCTACACTATTGCAATAACTAACAAAAAGTTTGGACAAATACTGAGATCGGTTTAAATCCAACAAAGATTGATATTCAAGGTCTTATCCTCAATATGGTTATCATTCCCATGCAAACCAAATGACCATCAACAATGCATTGGATCAATTTATGTAGACAAAGTAAATGATCATGCTAATTCAATATAAAAAAAAATCCACAAGCATGCAAGTGCATCAAATGAGTGCAAAATTTTATAGGAAATGGGAGAAAAATCTTGGGGGAAGATTATTTTAGAAATTGTCTTTGATTGGATAAAGAAGAGGAGGATTTGGGTGGAGAACCAAGCTCACAATGAAAGCAAAATCACCAATTATTCTATTTTCTAACAATACAAGTGTTCCAAATAATTTGCTCAAAATGCAATGAGAAAATATGTGAACCATTTGATGAGCACTATGGACAAAAAGAGAATGAATTGTTTGTATTATTTCTAAATTGAACCATTTGATGAGCACTCTCTCTGATTTTGTAGTGATTTTGGTTGCTTATCCCCTTGTGAAATGATCATAGGAGGGGATAATCGAGAAACATAACCACAATGAAGATGAAAAGAAGGATTTAGATAAGTGTATTTCCCAATATTATTTATAGTTCTTATACATATCATGTTTACATAGTTTCTGTACATATTTTGCATATATATTTCTTAGAAGATAATATTTTCAAGTGAAATAATACCTATGGAAGAATAACAAGATAAGGATTGCTATCACGATGACTACAATTCAAGCAAAGTACATTGACAATCCTTTGTAACAATTCCCGCGGAAGCTATTATATAAGTAACAACTTCCAGATAAGCCAAAATCAGAATCAAACTTGAAGAGACCCAGAAGAAGTCAAAAAAGAAAGAAGTTAGCAATGAAGATGAAATTAGAAAAAGACTTGTGACACTTTGCAGAAGGAAATAAGGATGCAGACAGAAGCATGGACTCTCTTAGATGGAGCGAGTTGATTACAAAATTCCAAAAGAAGATCATGGATTCATGCATGAAGCAAGGATTAGGAGGGAGCTAATCCCAAATAATATGATCCATTGAGGATTATGAAGTATCTTTCCATGTTCCAATTGAAAGTAGCATCCATGATAAGCAACACATGCTCAGTTTGACTCTGGAAGAAGTCTTCTTCAAAAAGAATCCTTAAAGTATCCTTGGTTGTCCCTCTACATCCATGATTATATGATGAAAGGAATAAGTTGGAATCTTCAGGGCATATAGAAGAACCCATGGATCCAAGAGATAAAGAGAGACATGAGGAAGAACATGGAGATTCCAAGAAAGAAAGAAAAACAAGAACAACTAGTTATTACACCGAGAATCACAAGACTACTAGTTTGGTTTGAACCCACTAAGAAGCAATCGAGCATAAGAAATGTAAGTTATGATAAATAACAATGTATGTAAGAAAATGTGAAAAAGAATTATGAATGGAAGAATTCCAAGATTCATAGGTTTTTCCAAAAGGAGGTAGAAGACTGTGACAAAAACTTGCTCCCGTACACCATAGATACCTCTTGTAGTATCCATGGATTGGAATTTACATGTAAAATATTGTTCTTCCCCATAAAGAAAGTGAGAAAGAAGCTTATACCAGAAAGAGACTCATGTATGAAAATATAAGAAGACCTTGTATGGATTCAAACAACATGATGCAAAGTATCTCATATACAACAAAAGTGTGGTGAAAACTTTCTATGACATAGATGGTGTATCAGAATAGTTACTCAGAAGTCTGGGATGATGGATTGCTAATCCATGGAAAACTCTCATGATGATAGAAGAAGTTCTACTTGGATATGTTTCAATCTTAGACTTTCCATGATGTTATGAGCTAGCAGGAAACAAAAGTGTTGAATTCGACCATGATATATTGTAATGATCAAAGCTATATGAAGCCTTCAGAGAAAACCAATGTTCCATGACAGACCGAAGTACATTGAGATCAATCATTATATTCTCTGTGATGAAGTCTAGAAAAGAGAAGTGGTTATGCAATATATCTCCACAGATGAGAAGATCCCAGATATTTTGGTAAATCCTTTGCCCAAGATGAAAAGTTTCCATACTCAAGAAACAAGTCGGGGCTTGTGGAAATGAATTCCTTATGGAAAAAGGAAGAGATTATTCCTAGTTTGGGAGGGAGAACTTATATCTTATTGATTCATGGACAGACATTTTTCAATTTGAAAAATGGTCCAGGATGAGCAGTTCCTTTCCAGTTCTCAAAGTGGTTGGCTACCTCAAGAGGAAATGTTTTTATTTTTATTTTTACTTTACCATTATTGTGTTATACGTTGTGATTGGAACTTTGTATTTGGTTGAGAATATTATTTCTCCAACCTAGTTTAAGTGGACTAAGGGTCTTGACCAAAAAGGGGCACTTATGTTCAAATTGTATTTGGGTCGTCCTTATACTATTATTTTGGTCCTATTACATGGAACCACTGCCAAGTGTGGTTATGATCACCAAGGGCTCAAGGTGGTTGTAAGATACTTATAGAAGGGGTGCCACTACATATTGTGGTTATGACCACCAAGGGGTGGGGGTAGTAGTAAGATCTCTACACACCATAACCCGATGGGGTTTAGGACCACTGCAAGTACAGGAATCTATCCACCACGGTGAAATTAATCAGCCCGAAATTTGATCTGTGATAGTCCTTGGGGACTGTATGAGTTACTTGTAGAGGATATCACTTCTGAGTGTGGTTGTGATCATCAAGGGCTAGAGTGATACTAATATCCCTGCACCCCATGGCCTTATGGGGTATGGGAATTAGTTATCTGAAAAGGAAAGTTTATGCTTGCCCTAAATTTCCCCACCTCAATGATCTTGAGCCATGCTCAGGGGAAAACACCTATGAGGGTGACCAATGCATTGGTTAGGAGAAAAATTGATCCTTGGTGCGATTCCCCCCCTATTGCTTCATAGGGTGTGAAGTGCACCTAGTTCAACACTTAAAATTCTATGAACTAAGGGTTACAAGTACTTGTTACTATGTTTTAATTTCATATTTGATCCAGGTGGATATCAGTGGCCACCCACCTTTTCCAACTGGCTCAAAACAATTTTCTGGCAATTTTGGTAATTTACTATTTTTAGCATTTTTAACTTCCAGGGACATTTTGAGGGCCTAAATGAAGGTTTTTCGAGATCAAAATTCTCAATGATATATGAAGTCTCTTATTGAGACCCCAAAATGAATCTCCTCGACAATACATGTCCAACGAGCTATCGTGCACCCCAAACGGAGATCGTATGCAGAAGTTACGACCCCGGGAAGTTGATGTACTAACTTACCCAAACGGGGCCCACATGCATTTTGGTGCTTCATCTCCTAGGGTTAGGTTTTTTTTGGTTGTATAGGGTTTGTGACATTCTAGATTATTGTAAAAAGGCCTTCAGAGCCTCATTTTGATCGTCTTCTTACGAATGAGTGCAACCATCACATCTCTTCTAAGAGATAAGCCGCCACCATTCCAGCAAGCTTGTTTTCCGCTACATTTTATAGTTTCATCTTATTTCCTTATTAAATAGAAAACCAATTTTACTGTATCTCTTTTATTCTTTGTTAAGCATATTTTAATAATTTGAATTCATTTTGTTATGTTCATAAAATCTGGATCAGTGGTATCAGAGCGATCTACTCCTTGTCGTCTTAATGCATGTCCCCAATGAGGTCAAGGTACAAAGAATTGGGTCTCGAGATTGTTTCTCTTGAGGACAAAAGCTCTTGCACGCCCAAGCGACCTCTCATGGCAGGAGAAAAGAAATATGACAGGACAGGAGATCCTTTCAAAAAAATTCTTTAGGAAGCCCTCACACAACAGAGGAACGAGATGATGGACAATTTTGCGCAAATCCTTCGGCGATTACCAACAAGCGATGCATCTTCCTCGAGCAGAGGCGCCACCCCCTTCAAGGTAAAAATAAAATTTGATATTCCTATATTTGAAGTTCAGATAGATGCAGATGTTGTATACAAGTGGTTGAATCTACTAGAAGGGTGTTTTTTTGTCCATAAATTTTCGAATAGAGAAAAGATTACTTTTGTGCTCCTCAAAGTCGTTCCCCATGTCAAATATTGGTGGGAAAATTTCTATGAGAAAAAGGAAACATATGAACCCTCGTTATTTACAGTCATGACCACCTGATAATCCTTCAAGGATGTTATTAAGGAAAAATACTACCCTATCGGAAGTTATGACGAATTGTATACCAAATGGACCACACTACGACAAGAAAGAGACCAAGCAGTGCCAGAGTTCACAAATATCTTCCATTCCTTACGCACCAAGCTGGGTATCAAAGATTCAGAGAGACATATGGTGCTCAAGTATCATGGTTCTCTGCATAGATACATACAAACTGAAATGGAATTTCTGGACATCTCATCCTTGGGCGTGGCCTACCGATATGCCGTCAAAATTGAGCAAAAGCTCAAACAAAATACGCGGCTATTCGGGCCTGGGAACCCCTCACATCAAAAGATAGGAAAGGGAGGCCCCAACCCACATAACAAAGGACAAAGAAAATATGGATAGTATCAAGACAACAGAAGCCACATCTAGGGCCTCTATGACTAATCTCTCCACACAACAGAAGCAAGTGGATAAGGTCGTGGAATAATACTCAGATATCTTATGTTCTCCTACTGGGGTACCTCTACATTACCAAGTCAAGCATCCCATCAATCTAGCCCAAGATGCACTGCTACCCAATGGGTCAGTCTACCACCTCTCTCTATTAGAAAATGAGGAGATCAAAAGGAATATCCAAGAATTTCTCCACAAAGGGCACATCCATCCCAGCTCATCGCCTTGTGGGAGACCAACCGTGCTAGTGCAGAAGAAAGACGAGACCTGGCGACTCTACATTGATTACCAGGCCCTGAACAAAATCATAGTCTGAAACCGATACTCGATTCCCGGAATCAATGACCTCCTTGATCAACTCACAGGTGACAAATACTTCAGTAATATTGATCTTAAGTATGGATACTACCAGGTCCCAATAGAATATACAGATGTATGGAAGACCTCCTTCAAGTCAAAAGAAGGTCTTTTTGAATGGTTGGTCATGCCCTTTGGTTTGACAAATGATCCAACAACTATGATGAGGATGATGGACAATATCCTATGACCTTCCAGCAATACTTTTATAGTGGTATATCTGGATGACATCCTCATCTACAACAAGACTTGGGCAGAACACTTGCAACATATTTAGCAGGTTTTACACACCCTGGGGCAACCCAAACTATATGCAAACTTAGAAAAATGTTCCTTCGACATGGACAAGGTCCATTACTTAGGATACATCATTGATCAGCATGGTGTGCATGTGGATCCAACCAAGATCCAAGTCATCCGTGACTAGCCAGCCCCAACCACACTCATTGAACTTCGGAGCTTCTTGGCCCTTGCCAATTTTTATCGCAGGTTCGTGTTGGGATTCTCTCATATCGCATGGGCCCTCAGCCAAGTAACCATGGGTGGTGGTAAGGGAAAATTTTTGTGGGGACTTTCCCAACAACAAGCCTTCGAGGACTTGAAGAATCATTTGTGCTCATCCACAGTACTTTCATTACCAGACCTGCAACATCCCTTTGAGATCGAGACAAATGCTTCAGACTATGTTGTGGGCATCGTTCTCACTCAACACGATCACCCAGTGGCATATCATAGTGAGAAACTATCATATGTTGTCCATAAGTACCCTACTTACGACAAAGACATGTACTCCATTGTGCTAGCCTTCCGCTAGTAGAGACATTACATTCTTGGGAAGGAGACAATCATCCACACTGATCACAAGCCACTACAGTTCATGCAGACCCAAGGAAAATTGCAAAATGACCACCATCATAAGTGGTCCACATACTTACAACAATTCCACCTCAACATCAAGTATAAAACAAGAAGTACCAACTAAGTTCTTGATTGCCTTAGCCGACCGTCAGTCGCGACACTCACCACGGTGCTAGAATCTTACGGCCATGAGACCTCTAGATGGCCCCACCTCTACAAGACAGACCCTGACTTCTCCACCACCTACCAAATGTTGGGCGCCAACTCAGTGGTCACTAATTTCCATATTTAGGATGAGTTGTTGTGCCATTTGGGCCATCTCTACATTCCATCAAGAGAGTGTGTGAAGATGATTTGGGAAACTCACTACAGTCGGGTGGCAGGACACTTTGGCATCAAAAAGACAGTGGAAGTATTGCATAAACATTTATACTGCCCGAAACTTTGACAAGATGTCAGAAAGTATATCAATTCCTTTACTGCCAACACTATTTCCAAACTGACCACAAAGAAACAAGGCTTGTACACCCCTCTGCCTACTCTTGACGGGCCGTGGGAATCCATCTCAATGGACTACATGTCGGGCCTCCCTTCCACCAAGAGGGGAAATGACTGTGTTTTTTTGGTTGTTGATCGCTTTTCCAAGATGGAGATTCTAGACGCCTACAAGAAGAACATCACAGCAGAAGACACTACCAAGCTCTTCTTTGAACAAGTATGGGTACATTTTGGGATCCCACAAACCATTATCTCAGACCGTGACAGTCAGTTCCTCAACACATTCTGGCAGAGCCTCTGGTCACTACTAGATACCAAGCTCACCAAATCTACTTCCTTCCACCCCTAGACAAATGGCCAAACTGGGGTCATCAATTGGATGATCATACATATCCTATGCATGTACAATTAAAAACACCCTCGTACATGGGATGAGAGTCTTCCTTATGTCCAGCATAGCTACAATTGAGCCCTACATAGATCAACTGGCCACATCCCCTTTCAGGTGGGGTTGGGATTCCAACCATTGGGCCCCATGGATGTTGCACTAGCCCTGGCAACCACCTTGACCGACTCATCCCCTGCTCCACCAGAAGCTGACAAAGCCACTCGGTTCATTGAGCGGATCCAACACATCCGCCAACAGGTTCAGGATATTCTACGGAAGTCTAATGCCAAGTACAAGCAGTGCCATGATCAACATCAGGTGCCACATAAGTTTCAAGTGGGTGAAAAAGTTTGGTTGCACTTGCAGAAAGAATGCCTTACAGGGCCCCGTCAAAAGCTTCACCCACCCCGTTATGGATCATACACCATCACCAAGCTTGTGGGTGACAATGCTTTTGAGCTCAACATTCCCCCATTCAACATAATGTTTTGAAAAAATGTGTTGGTTGCTCGTCTCATTTCGGATTTCACGAAGGAGACTTTGGATACTTCAGATTTCAGATTCTTCACATCTTTGCGCTTCTAATTTTACAGCCCTATTAAGCAGCTACTGATTGTTGGTTTTGTTATTAAGTTTGATAATTTATCAACAGTCTTCTTCTTCCTATATATTTTCTGATATGGTGATTGATGAAAATCATATTAGTTTGAGACCTAGTGGAGAAAGAAAACGCCCTATTAAATCTGGCAGCCTCCCTTCATTTCGTTCTATGCCATTGCAACCGTCTAATCATCCTTCTACACCTTTCAAATCTTTTGCTCCATTGTAGTCTTCTAATCATCCTTTGAAATCTTCTCATTATCCCTCTGTATCTTTGCAGTCTTCTCATCGACCCACTATATCTTTGTAGTCTTCTCATCAACTTTCTGAACCATTACAATCATCTAGTCAGGCTCTATCTAAAAAATCTCAGCCAATTATTGTTGGTGTTGACCTTCAAGCCCAGGTATAATGTTATTCCTTTTTTTCCCAAACCACATTTGATTGTTTTAAAAAAAAATGTCTAAACACCTTAATATTTTAGTAGGCAATGCCAGGAGTTAGAAACTCTAAGCCAATTGCTGCAGGGCAAGCCATATCCACTATTGACCTCCAAACCAAGGTATAATGTTATTCTCTTTTTTTCCAAGCCATAGTTGAAATGTTGTAAAAAAAAATGTTTGAGCACCTTAATATTACAGGAAACACCAAGAGTTAGAAACTCTGAACCAATTAATGCAAGGTCATCAATTGCCAGTGTTGACCTTCAAACCCAAGTATAATGTTATTCCTTGTTTTTCCCAAACCACAGTTGAAATGTAATTTTTTTTTAAATGTCTGAAGGCCTTGATATTTTGACAGTCAATGATGGGAGTTATCAGATGCTCTCGTGATAATTTATTGCAACTTGAATGCCAGGTGAGATTAGATATCCCAATTTCCAATGAAGATTTATTTTGTAATATCAAGATTCAAATTCCTTGACTTGCAAATGATATTTAAAACTATCTTTATGTTTTTGAGATGTAGCTTGTCCAAAGCACTACCTTTAGCAGTGTCATTAAAAATGTGTCTAAATTTCTTAGAAGGGATGTGGGACAATATTCGAATCTAAACGTATGAATAGATAATTTCCATGTTTATATTCACTTTTTTAAAGTTTTAATTCAGTATGAAGAATCTCAAATGTAACTTCATGCCAATTAGGAATCATCAAGGAATGAGAATTATCACCAAATTTCTAGAGCTCATGCTCTTGAATGGCGTAGTCAGAGAGCTTATCTTCTGCAAGCTCCTACTGAAAAAATTGACCTCACATCTTCAAGGCACTCAGAACCAATTACTGCAACATTAAGGGGTTGGCTACCTCAAGAGGAAATGTTTTTTATTTATTTATTTTACCATTATTGAGTTAGACGTTGTGATTGGAACTTTGTATTTGGTTGACAATATTATTGCTCCAACCTAGTTTAAGTGGAATAAGAGTCATGACCAAAAAGGGGTACTTATGTACAAATTGTATTTGGGTCATCCTTATACTATTATTTTGGTCCTATTACATGGCACCACTACCAAGTGTAGATATGATCACCAAGGGCTCAAGGTGGTTGTAAGATACTTATAGAAGGGGTGCAACTACCTACTATGGTTATGACCACCAAGGGGTGGGGTTGGTAGTAAGATCTCTACACACCATAACCCGATGGGGTTTAGGACTGCTACAAGTACAAGAGTCTATCCACCGCGGTGAAATTAATCAGCCAGAAACTTGATCTGTGATAGTTCTTGGGGACTGTATGAGTTACTTGTAGAGGATGTCACTTCCGAGTGTGGTTGTGATCATCAAGGGATAGAGTGATACCAATATCCTTGCACCCCATGGCCCCATGGGGTATGGGAATGGGTTATCTGAAAAGGAAAGTTTATGCATGCCCTAAATTTCCCCACCTCATTGATATTGAGCAGTGCTCGAGGGAAAACACCTATGAGGGTGAATGTTTCATTGGTTAGGAGAAAAATTGATCCTTGGTGTGATTCCCCCCTATTGATTCATGGGATGTGAAGTGCACCTATCTCAACACTTAAAATTCTATGAACTAAAGGTTACAAGTACTTGTTACAATGTTTTAATTTCATATTTGATTCAGGTGGATATCAGTGGCCACCCACCTTTTCCAATTGGCTCAAAACAATTTTCTGGCAATTTTGGTAATTTACTATTTTTAGCAGTTTTTAACTTTCAGGGCCTAAATGAAGGTTTTTCAAGATTGAAAATCTCAATGATAGACAAAGTCTCTTATTGAGCCTCCAAAATGAATATCCTCAACGATACCTATCCAACAAGCTATTGTGCGCCCCAAACGGAGATGAATGCAAAAGTTACGACCCCGGGAAGTTGATGTACTAACTTACCAAAACGGGGCCCACATGAATTTTGGTGCTTCATCTCCTAGGGTTAGGTTTTTTTTGGATTTATAGGGTTTGTGACATTCCATATTATTATAGAAAGGCCTTCAAAGCCTCATTTTAATCATCTTCTTGAGAATGAGTGCAACTATCACATCTCTTCTCATAGATAAGACGCCATTATTCCAACAAGCTTGTTTTCTGCTACATTTTTCAGCTTCATCTTATTTCCTTATTGAATAGAAAAGAAATTTTATTGTATCTCTTTTATTCTGTGTTAAGCATCTTTTAATAATCTGTATTCATTTCGTTGTGTTCATAAAATTTGGATTAGTAGTATCAGAGCAGTCTTCTCCTTGTCGTCTTAATGCATGTCCCCAACGAGGTCAGGGCACAAAGAATTGGGTCTCGAGCTTGTTTCTCTTGAGGAAAAAAGCTCTTGCACGCCCAAGTGACCTATCATGGAAAAAGAAAAGAAATATTATGGGGCAAGAGATCCTTTCAAAATGATGCTTTAGGAAGCCCTCATGCAACAGAGGAACGAGATGATGGACAATTTCGTGCAAATCATTTGGCAGCTACTAATAGGTGACGCATCTTCCTCGAGCGGAGGCGTTGTCCCCTTAAAGGTATAAATAAACTTAGATATTCCTATATTTGAAGTTCAGATAGATGCATATGTTGCAGACAAATGGTTGAATCTACTAGAAGGGTGTTTTTATGTCCATAACTTTTCGAATAGAGAAAAGATTACTTTTGTGATCTTCAAAGTCGTTCCCCATGTCAAAGATTGGTGGGAAAAATTATGTGAGAAAAAGGAAACATATGAACCCTCATTATTTACAGTCACGACCACCTGGGAATCCTTCAGGGATTCTATTAAGGAACAATACCACCCTGTCGGAAGTTATGACGAATTGTATACCAAATGGACCACACTATGACAAGAAAGAGACCAAGCAATGCCAGAGTTCACAAATATCTTCCATGCCTTCGCACCAAGCTGGGTATCAAATATTTAGAGCGACATCTGGTGCTCAAGTATCATGGGGATCTGCATAGATACATACAAACTGAAATGGAATTTTTGGACATCTCATCCTTGGGCTCAGACTACTGATATGTCATCAAAATCGAGAAGAAGCTCAAACAAAAGACGCAGAAATTTGGGCCAGGGAACCCCTCATAGAAAAATCCAAGAAAGGGAGACCCCAACCCACATAAAAAAGGACATAGAAAATATGGACAATATCAAGACACCTACTCCAAGACGCAAGTAAATAAGGACACCAGAAAGACAAAGAAAGATACCGGGAAGTGGTGTGACTTCCATAAGAGCCCTTGGCATAACATTGTTTATTTTCGCTCAAAGAAGTTGGTGGTGGCCGAAGTGAAAGCCTTTGAATCATATGTGGGTTTTGACTCTAAGTCAGAACTAGAAAGGGGAAGATGGATCATTGATGCAGAACCCAGTGCCACCGTTGCTACCACAAAGCTCCATTTTGGTGAACCAGACGAGCCAGAAGAAGGTGAGCGCCTCTTCCATTCACAAATGTGGGTGAAAGGCACTCCACTACACTTCATCATTGATAGCAGTAACTAGAAGAATCTCATCTCAGCAGAGGTCGACAAGCGAATGGCCTTGCCGAAAATGTCGCACCCACAACCCTACACCATTTGATGGCTCCGACAAGGAAGTGATCTGACTCATATGCGGGTTCTGACTCTGAGTCAGAACTAGAAAGGGGAAGATGGATAATTGATGTAGAACCCAGTGCCACCGTTGCTACCACAAAGCTCCATCCTGGTGAACCAAACGAGCCAGAAAAAGGTGAGTGCCTCTTCCATTCACAAATGTGGGTGAAAGGCACTTCATCGTTGATAGTGGTAACTAGAGGAATCTCATATCAGTAGAGGTCGGCAAGCGAATGGCCTCGCTGAAAATGCTGCACCCACAACCCTACACCATTGGATGGCTCCGACAAGGAAGTGATCTCCGCATCACCGAACAGTGTCGACTTTCGTATGTCATCAAGCCCTTCAAAGACGAGGTAGTGTGTGATGTTGCTCCTCTCAAAGTTTGTAATGTTATTTTGGGCCAACCTTATTTATGGAAAATTCATGTTGTATATGAGTCTAGGACTCATAGTGTTATTATTACTTTGAACAGGAAATTGTACAGGATAGCCGAGGCAGTCCCTCCTAGTGTTATTTCCTTGATCTCTACCAAGCAATGTAGGAAGGTCATCTCTCAGACCGAGAATTTTTTCTTCTTCATGATTCTCTCTCAGAGTGAGCGAAAGAGCATAGCCACATCCATGGCCTCCACGACTGATCTCTCCACACAACAAATAAAGTGGATAAGGTTGTCGAATAATACTCATATATCTTCTCTTCTCCTACAGGGGTACCTCTACACTGCCAGGTCAAGCATCCCATCGATCTGACCCAAGGCGCACTACTACCCAATGGGTCAGTCTACCTCTGCTCTCTATTAGAAAATGAGGAGATCAAGAGGCAGATCCAAGAATTTCTCCACAAGGGGCACATCCATCCTAGCTCATCGCCTTGTGGGAGCCCAATCGTGTTGGTGCAGAAGAAAGTCGAGACCTGGCAACTCTGCATTGATTACCGGGCCCTGAATAAAATCACAATTTGAAACCGGTACTTGATTCCCATAATCGATGAACTCCTTGATAAGCTCACGGGGGGAAAATACTTCAGTAATATTGATCTGAATTTTGGATACCGCCAGGTCCCAATAGAACATACAGATGTATGGAAGACCTCCTTCAAGTCAAAATAAGGTCTTTTTGAATGGTTGGTCATGCCTTTTGGTTTGACAAATGCTCCAACAACTTTTATGAGGATGATGGGCAATATCCTACGACCTTCCAGCAATACTTTTATCGTGGTGTATCTAGATGACATCCTCATCTACAACAAGACTTGGGCAGAACACTTACAACATATTCAGCAGGTTCTGCACACCCTGCAGTAGCACAAACTATATGCAAACTTGGAAAAATGTTCCTTCAACATGGACAAGGTCCATTACTTAAGATACATAGTTGATCATCATGGTGTGCATGTGGATCCAACCAAGATCTAGGTCATCTGTGAATGGCCAACCCCAACCACACTAACTAAACTTCAGAGCTTCTTGGGCCTCGCCAATTTCTAACGCAGGTTCGTGTTGGGATTCTCTCATATCGCTTGGGCCCTCAGTCAAGTAACCATGGGTGGTGGTAAGGAAAAATTTGTGTGGAGCCTATCCCAACAAAAAGCCTTCGAGGACTTGAAGAATTGTTTGTTCTCATCCCCAGTACTTTCATTATTGGACAAGCAACATCCCTTTGAGATCGAGACAAATGCTTCAGACTATGTTATGGGCACCATTCTCATTCAACACGACCACCCCATGGCATATCATAGTGAGACACTATCAGATGTTGTCCATAAGTACCCTACTTACAACAAATAAATGTACTCCATTGTGCAAGCCTACCGCCAATGGAGACATTACATTATTTGGAAGGAGACAATCATCCACACTGATCACAAGCCACTACAGTTCATGCAAACCCAAGGAAAATTGCAGAATGACCACCATCAGAAGTGGTCCACATACTTACAACAATTCCACCTCAACATCAAGTATAAAATAGGAAGTACCAACCGAGTTGTTGATTGCCTCAGTCAACCGCCAGTCACGACACTCACCACAGTGCTAGAATCTTGCAGCCATGAGACCTCCAGATGGCCCCACCTCTACAAGACAGACCCTGACTTCTCCGCCACCTACCAAATGGGGCGTCAACTCAGTGTTCACTAATTTCCATCTTCAGGATGAGTTGTTGTGCCATCTGGGCCATCTCTGAATTCCATCAAGAGAGCGCGTGAAGCTGATTTGGGAAACTCACTACCGTTGAGTGGCAGGACCTTTGGCATTGAAAAAATATTGGAAGTGTTGTAGAAACATTTCTACTGGCCGAAACTTCGACAAGATGTCAGACAGTATATCAGGTCCTTTTACGAGGGAAAGAATCTCTATTGCCAAGGGTAAACCACAACAGATAGGTATGACTGCAGAAATCAACTCAATTCCAACACATGCTATATAAACTAATGTGCAAGATAAGAAAGAGGCCTACCTCAATCCAACATTTGATGATGTTCCACCGTTGAGCACTTCGACCCAAATCTTTATACCTGCAATAAGTTATAAACAGACAAGAAAAGAATGTATATAGTGATAATATAAATAGGTTATCACATCATATATCATAATCTATTAATAAACATTACAAACATGCCCATGGATAATAATCATATATTTGCAATACACCAATAAGACGAGAAAGGAGTATTTCTATTAATAATTAATCAGCAGAAGTGACAACATTACAAACTTCCGTGTCGGCACGGTTCGAAACCAAGGAACCGATTTCCTTCCAATTGGGCCTCCACCACTTCAATCCTCCACCAAAGGCAAGCTCATAGGAGAGAGAAAATGAGGTTCTCTCAACAATAGGGAAATATCTTAGGGGATGAACACTATGTTCAGACTTGAGGGACAAAGGGATGCAGACTCAATCTGAAGTAATTTCTCCAGAGTAACTTTTCTCTCAAAGTTGAATGCTTTCTCTTCTTTTCCATAGCTTAGAATTGTGCTTTTATAGCCTTCAAAATACAAACAAAGGGCCCATTCAGAATGTTTCTAGTATATGGAAGGTCAAGGATCAGAGATCTCTTGTCGTGACATGGAAACTCGACTTCATTTTTTGTTTTCTGGCACAAATCCTAATGTACGTGGGTTGTAGTGGAGCAGCCAACGCATAAGCATCTTGTATAGCAGATAGGGAGCATATATGTGGAAAAATGTATATTTTTGTCTCTAGATTCATCGAAAAGGGATGACAAGTCTGCATAGGGAAATTGAAAAAGGCCCTCTATGCAAGATAGAAATGGTGAGGCAAATCTTGCTATAACAGGTCCTGCACCGCCTGCGCTATTGCCAAACTGAGCACAAAGAAATAGGGCTAGTACACCTCTCTGCCTACTCCTGACAAACCATGGGAATCCATCTCAATGGACTACATGTCAGGCCTCCCATCCACCAAGAGGGGAAATGACTGTGTTTTTGTGGTTGTTGATTGCTTTTCCAAGATGGTGATTCTAGCCGCCTGCAAGAAGAACATCACAACAGAAGCCACTACCAAGCTCTTCCTTTAATAAGTATGGGTACATTTTGGGATCCCACAAACCATTATCTCATACCGTGATAGTCGTTTCCTCAGCACATTCTGGTCAAGCCTCTGGTCACTACTGGATGCCAAGCTCACCAAATACACTTCCTTCCACCCCCAGATAGATAGCCAAACTGAGGTCGTCAATCAGATGATCATACATATCCTGCGCATGTACAATTAAAAACACCCCTGGACATGGGATGAGAGTATTCCCTATGTCCATCATAGATACAACCAATCCCTACATAGCTAAAATGGCCACAACCCCTTTCCGGTGGGGTTGGGATTCCAACCATTGGGTCCCATGGATGTTGCACTACCCCTGGCGACCACCTTGACCAACTCGTCCCCTACTCCACCAGAAGCTGAAAAATCCACCCAGTTCATTGAGCGGATCCAACACATCTGCCAATAAGTTCAAGATATTCTAAAAAGTCTAATGCCAAGTACAAGCAGTGCCATGATCAACATCGGGTCACACATAAGTTTCAGGTGGGCGACAAAGTTTGTTTGCACTTGCAGAAAGAACGCTTTACAGGGGCCCATTGGAAGCTTCGCCCACTCCATTATGGGTCATACACCATCACCAAGGTTGTGCATGTCAATGCTTTTGAGCTCAACATTCCCCCTTTCCTTGGCCTGCATCCAGTCTTCAACGTGGCTCTCCTTTGACCATATTTCCCACCATTATTGGACACCTCAGAGATAGCAAAGCAATTTTCACCAACAAATCTCAACCCCGACTGCATGCAACAAGAATCCAGTGATTATATTGTGGACACATAGAACAAGGGTACTCGACAGCAAATGATCCAACTTTATCGAGTCGTCAAAGCAGGGCAGCTCCTACACCAAGGCCAGTGGCTCACCCGGGGCCAAATTCAACAGAAATTTCCTCATCTGATGGGGGAACTCAACGCAATGGAGACCATTTCTTCCTAGGGAGGGAGGATTGATCCAGGTGGATATCGGTGGCCACCCACCTTTTCCAACTGGCTCAAAATAGTTTTATGGAAATTTTGGTAATTTACTATTTTTAGCAGTTTTTAACTTTTAGGGCCATTTTGAGGCCCTAAATGAAGGTTTTTCGAGATCGAGTTTCTCAATGATTTCCAACGACTCTGATTGAGCTCCCAAAATGAATCTCCTCGACGATACCTTTCCAACGAGTTATCTTGTGCCCCAAACAATGATCGTATGCAAAAGTTACGACCCCGGGAAATTGAATTACTAACTTACCCAACCGAGTCCCACATGACTTTTGGCGCTTCATCTCCTAGGGTTAGGTTTTTTTTGGATGTCTAGGATTTATGAAATTCCATATTATTGTAAAAAGGTCTTCAAAGCCTCATTGTAATCATCCTCTTGCGAGCTAATTATGTTGATTCGATTACATAGTTAATATATACTTTATAGGTCACGCCCAAGGGAGACAATAAATTGGTGTATGAGACCTCCACCCACCGATTTGAGTGTTAAATTCTAAGGAGGTATACATAGCCTACCCCCTCTATATTTGAACTTGTAACCTCTTAGGAGGAAACACATGTTCTTACCCATTAGACCCACTTTAACAAATAATTAAAGGCCCATTAATTACCTATGCACACCATTTAAATATTTATTTTTATATTAAATCAACTCATTAAAGTAGTACAAAATCATTAATTATAATCTGTCTGCACTTTGATTAAAAAAAATTGGTATTTTATGTAGAGCCGACTTCTTCAAGACAACAAAAATCTCATGTAACCCTGATTAAAAAAAAATGTATTTTATGTAGAGCCGACTTCTTCAAGATAACAAAAATCTCATGTAACCCCACTATAACTTGCTTATAAATAAGTATTCATTTAATGTAATGTTGTGAAAAAATGTGTTGATTGCTCGTCTTATTTTGGATTTGACGACCCTATCTAGGAGACTTTGGATACTTCAGATTTTGGATTCTTCACATCTTTGTGCTTATAAATTTACAGCCCTACTAAGTAGCTACTAATTGTTGGTTATGTTATTAAGTTTGATAATTTATCAAAAGTCTTCTTCTTCCTATAGATTTTCTGATATGGCGATTGACGAGAATCATATTAGTTTGAGACCTGGTGGAGGAAGCAAACGCCCTATTAAAACTGGCAGCCTCCCTTCATTTCATTTTGTGCCATTGCAACCGTCTAATCGTCCTTCTGCACCTTTCAACTCTTCTGCTCCATTGTAGTCTTCTAATCATCCTTTGAAATATTCTCATCAACCCTTTGTATCTTTGCAGTCTTCTCATCGGCCCACTGTATCTTTGCAGTCTTCTCATCAAATTTCTGAACCATTACAATCATCTAGTCAGGATCTATCTAAAAACTCTCAGCCAATTATTGTTGGTGTTGACCTTCAAGCCCAGGTATAATGTTATTCCTTTTTTTTCCAAACCACAATTAATTGATTTAAAAAAATATGTATGAACGCCTTAATGTTTTGGTAGGCAATGCCAGGAGTTAGAAACTTTGAGCCAATTGCTGCAGGGCAAGCCATATCCACTATTGACCTCCAAACCAAGGTATAATGTTATTCTTTTTTTTTCCAAGCCACAGTTGAAATGTTTTTTTTTTTAAATGTCTAAAATCCTTAATATTACAGGCAATGCCAGGAGTTAGAAACTCTGAACCAATTACTGCAATGCCATCAATTGCCAGTGTTGACCTTCAAACCCAGGTATGATGTTATTCCTTATTTTTCCCAAACCACAGTTGAAATGTGATTTTTTTTTAATGTCTGAACGCCTTGATATTTCGGCAGTCAACGTTGGGAGTTATAAGATACTCTCATGATAAATTATTGCAACTTGAACACCAAATGAGATCAGATATCCCAATTGATGATGAAGATTTATTTTGTAATATCAAGATTCCAATTCCTTGACTTGCAAATGATATTTATAAATATCTTTATTTTTTAGATACAACCTTTCCAAAGCGCTACCTTTAGCAGAGCGTCATTAAAAACGTGCCTGACTTTGTTGGAAGGGATGTTGGACAATATTGGAATCTAAACGTATGAATAGATAATTTCCATGTTTATATTGACTTTTTTAAAGTTTTAATTCAGTATGAAGAATCTCAAATGTAACTTCATGCCAATTAGGAATCATCAAGGAATGAGAATTATCACCAAATTTCTAGAGCTCATGCTTCTGAATGGCATAGTCAGAGAGCTTATCTTCCATAAGATCCTACTGAAAAACTAGACCTCACAGCTTCAAGGCACTCAGAACCAATTACTGCAACTTTAAGGGGTTGGCTACCTCAAGAGGAATTGTTTTTTATTTATTTATTTTACCATTATTGTGTTAGACGCTGTGATTGGAACTTTGTATTTGGTTGAGAATATTATTGCTCCAACCTAGTTTAAGTGGAATAAGGGTCATGACCAAAAAGAGGTACTTATGTTCAAATTGTATTTGGGTCATCCTTATACTATTATTTGGTCCTATTACATGGCACCACTACCAAGTGTGGATATGATTACCAAGGGCTCAAGGTGGTTGTAAGATACTTATAGAAGGGGTGCCACTACCTACTATGGTTATGACCACCAAGGGGTGGGGGTAGTAGTAAGATCTCTACACACCATAACCCGATGGGGTTTAGGATTGCTGCAAGTACAAGAGTCTATCCACCAAGGTGAAATTAATATGCCAGAAACTTGATCTATGATAGTTATTGGGGACTGTATGAGTTACTTCTAGAGGATGCCACTTCCAAGTGTGGTTGTGATCATCAAGGGCTAGAGTGATACTAATATCCTTACACCCCATGGCCCCATGGGGTATGGGAATGGGTTATCTGAAAAGGAAAGTTTATGCATGCCCTAAATTTCCTCACCTCATTGATCTTGAGCAATGCTCGAGGGAAAACACCTATGAGGGTGATTGTTTCATTGGTTAGGAGAAAAATTGATACTTGGTGTGATTCCCCCCCTATTGATTCATGGGATGTGAAGTGCACCTAGATCAACAGTTAAACTTCTATGAACTAAAGGTTACAAGTACTTGTTACTATGTTTTAATTTCATATTTGATCCAGGTGGATATCGGTGGCCACCCACCTTTTCCAATTGGCTCAAAATAGTTTTCTGGCAATTTTCGTAATTTATTATTTTTAGCAGTTTTTAACTTTGAGGGCCTAAATTAAGGTTTTTCAAGATCGAACATCTCATGATATACAAAGTCTCTTATTGATCCCCAAAAATGAATCTCCTCAACGATACTTTTCCAACGAGCTATCGTGCGCCCCAAACAGAGATCGTATGCAAAAGTTACGACCTCGGGAAGTGGTTGTACTAACTTACCCAAACTGGGCCCACATGAATTTTGGTGCTTCATCTCTTAGGGTTAGGTTTTTTTTGGATGTATAGGGTTTGTGACATTCCATATTATTGTAAAAATTCCTTCAAAGCCTCATTTTAATCATCTTCTTGCGAATGAGTGCAACCATCACATCTCTTCTCATAGATAAGCCGTCACCATTCCAACAAGCTTGTTTTCCACTGCATTTTATAGCTTCATCTTATTTCCTTATTGAATAGAAAACCAATTTTATTGTATCTCTTTCATTCTGTGTTAAGCATATTTTAATAATCTGTATTCATTTTGTTCTGTTCATAAAATCTGGATCAGTGGTATCAGAGCGGTCTTCTCCTTAGCGTCTTAATGCATGTCCTGAACGAGGTCAGGGTACAAAGAATTGGGTCTCGAGCTTGTTTCTCTTTAGGAAAAAATCTCTCACATGCCCAAGTGAACTCTCATGGAAGAAGAAAAGAAAGATGACGGGGCAAGATATCCTTTCAAAATGTTGCTTTAGGAAGCCCTCATGCAACAGAGGAACGAGATGATGGACAGTTTCGTGCAAATCCTTTGGCGGCTACCAATAAGTGACACATCTTCATCGAGCAGAGGCACCACCCCCTTAAAGGTACAAATAGACTTCGATATTCCTATATTTTAAGTTTAGATAAATGCAGATGTTGTAGACAAATGGTTGAATCTACTGGAAGGGTGTTTTTTTGTCCATAAATTTTCGAATAGAGAAAAGATTACTTTTGCGCTCCTCAAAGTCATTCCCCATGTCAAAGATTGGTGAGAAAATTTATGTGAGCAAAAGGAAACATATGAACCCTCATTATTTACAGTCAAAACCACTTGGGAATCCTTCAGGGATGTTATTAAGGAACAATACTACCCTGTCAGAAGTTATGATGAATTGTATACCAAATGGACCACGCTATGACAAGAAAGAGACCAAGTTGTGCCAGAGTTCACAAATATCTTCCATGCTTTGCGCACCAAGCTAGGTATCAAAGATTCAGAGTGACATTTGGTGCTCAATTATCGTGGTGGTCTACATAGATACATGCATACTGAAATGGAATTTCTGGACATCTCATCCTTGGGCACAGACTATCGATATGTCATCAAAATCGAGCAGAAGCTCAAACAAAAGATGCGGCAATTTGGGCCTGGGAACCCCTCACAGCAAAAGCCAAGAAAGGGCAGCCCCAACCCATATAAAAAAAGACAGAGCAAAGATGGACAATATCAAGACACCTAGTCCAAGCCACAAGTAAATTAGGACACCAGAAAGACAAAGAAAGATACTGGGAAGTGGTGCGACATCCATAAGAGCCCTTGCCATAACATTGTTGATTTCTGATATAAGAAATCACTGGTGGCTGAAGTGAAAGCCTCTAAATCATATGTGGTTTCTGACTTTGATTTAGAACTAGAACGGGGAAGACGGATCATTGATGCAGAACTTAGTGCCACCGTTGCTACCACAAAGCTCCAGCCTGGTGAACCAGATGAGCCAAAAGAAGGTGAGTGCCTCTTCCATTCACAAATGTGGGTGAAAGGCACTCCACTGCACTTCATCGTTGATAGCAGTAACTAGAAGAACGCCATATCAATAGAGGTCAACAAGCGGATGGACTTGCTGAAAATGCCACACCCACAACCCTACACCATCAGATGGCTCTGACAAGGAAGTGATCTCCGCATCAGCCAACAGTGTCGACTGTCGTACATCATCAAGCCCTTCAAAGATGAGGTAGTGTGTGATGTTCCTCCTCTCGAAGTTTGTAATGTTATTTTGGGCCAACCTTATTTATGGAAATATCATGTTGTATATGAGTCTAGGACTCGTAGTGTTATTATTACTTTGAACATGAAATTGTATAGGATACCCGAGGCAGTCCCTCCTAGTGTTATTTCTTTGATCTCTACCAAGCAATGCAGGAAGGTCATCTCTCAGACCGAAATTTTTTTCTTCTTCGTGATTCACTCTCAGAGTGAGCGAAAGAGTGTAGCCACATCCACGGCCTCCGTGACTGATCTCTCCACACAAAAAAATAAAGTGGATAAGGTTGTGGACTAATACTCAGATATCTTCTCTTCTCCTACCGGGCTACCTCTGCACTGTCAGGTCAAGCATCCCATCAATCTGACCCAAGGTGCACTGCTACCCAATGGGTCAGTCTACCTCTGCTTTCTATTAGAAAATGAGGAGATAAAGAGGAAGATCCAAGAATTTCTCCACAAGGGGCACATCCATCCTAGATCATTGCCTTGTGGGAGACCAATCGTGTTGGTGCAAAAGAAAGACGAGACCTGGCGACTCTGCATTGATTACCGGGCCCTGCATAAAATCACAGTCTGAAACTGGTACTCGATTCCCATAATCGATGACCTCCTTGATCAAATCACGAGGGCCAAATACTTCAGTAATATTGATCTGAATTCTAGATACCACCAGGTCCCAATAGAACATACAGATGTATCGAAGACCTCCTTCAAGTCAAAATAAGATCTTTTTGAATGGTTGGTCATGCCCTTTGGTTTGAAAAATTCTCCAACAACTTTTATGAGGATGATGGATGATATCCTATGACCTTCCAGCAACACTTTTATAGTGGTGTATCTAGATGACATCCTCATCTACAACAATATTTGGGCAGAACACTTACAACATATTCAGCAGGTTCTGCACACCCTACGGTAGCACAAACTATATGCAAACTTGGAAAAATGTTCCTTCAACATGGATAGGGTCCATTAATTAGGATAAATAGTTGATGAACATGGTGTGCATGTGGATCCAGCCAAGATCCAAGTCATTCGTGACTGGCCAGCCCCAACCACACTCACTAAACTTCGGAGCTTCTTGGGCCTCACCAATTTCTATCGTAGGTTAATGTTGGGATTCTCTCATATCGCATGGGCCCTCAGTCAAGTAATCATGGGTGGTGGTAAGGAAAAATTTGTGTGGAGCCTGTCCCAAAAATAAGCCTTCGAGGACTTGAAGAATCGTTTGTGCTCATCCCTAGTACTTTCATTATCGGACAAGCAACATCCCTTTGAGATCTAGACAGATGCTTTAGACTATGTTATGGGCATCGTTCTCACTCAACATGACCACCCCGTGGCATATCATAGTGAGACACAATTAGATGTTGTCTGTAAGTACCCTACTTACGATAAAGAAATGTACTCCATTATGCAATCCTGTCGCCAATGGAAACATTACATTCTTGGGAACGAGACAATCATCCACATTGATCACAAGCCACTACAATTCATGTAGACCCAAGGAAAATTGCAGAATGACCACCATCAAAAGTGGTCCACATACTTACAACAATTCCACCTAAAAATCAACTATAAAACAGGAAGTACCAACCAAATTGTTGATTGCCTCGACCGACCGCCAGTCATGACACTCACCACAGTGATAGAATCTTGCAGCCACGAGACCTCCAGATGGCCCCACCTCTACAAGACAGACCTTGACTTCTCCACCACCTACCAAATGTTGGGCGCCAACTCAGTGGTCGCTAATTTTCATCTTCAGGATGAGATGTTGTGCCATCTGGGCCATCTCTGCATTCCATCAAGAGAGTGTGTGAAGCTGATTTGGGAAACTCACTACAGTCGAGTGGTAGGACCTTTGGCCTCGAAAAGATAGTGGAAGTGTTGCAGAAACATTTCTACTGGCCGAAACTTCGACAAGATGTTGGAAAGTATATCAAGTCTTGTTACAAGGGAAAAACTCTCTATGGCCAAGGGTAAACCACAACAGACAGGTATGACTACAAAAATCAACTCAATTCCAACATATTCTATATAAACTAATGTGAAAGATAAGAAAGAGGCCTACCTCGATCCAACGTTTTATGATGTTCCACCGTTGAGCGCTTCGACCCAAAGCTTTATATCTGCAATAAGTTCTAAATAGACGAGCAAAGCAAGTATATAGTGATGATATAAAGAGGTTACCACATCATATAGCATAATCTATTAATAAATATTACAAACATGCCCATGGATAATAATCATATTTTTGAAATACACCAATAGGATGGGAAATGAGTATTTCTATTAATAATTGATCGACAGAAGTGACAACATTACAGACTTCTGTGTCGGCACAGTTCGAAACCAAGGAACCAATTTCCTTCCAACTGGGCCTCCAACACTTCAATCCTCCACCAAAGGCAAGCTCATAGGAGAGAGACAATGAGGTTCTCTCAACAATAGGAAAAGATCTTGGGCGTTGAACACTGTGTTTAGACTTGAGGGACAAAGGGATGCAAACTCAATATGAAGTAATTTCTCAAGAGTAACTTTTCTCTCAAAGTTGAATGCTTTCTCTTCTTTTCCATAGCTTAGAATTGTGCTTTTATAGCCTTTAGAAGGAAACTAAAGGGCTGAGTCAGAACGTTTCCAATATATGGAAGGTCAAGGATCAGAAATCTCTTATCGTGAATAGGAAAGTCGACTTCATTTTGTATTTTTTGGCACAAATCCCGATGTACACGCGTTGTAGTGGAGCAGCCAACGTATACGCATCTTGTATAGCAGATAGGGAGCGTATATGTGGGAAAATGTATATTTTTGGCTCTGGATTCATCGAAAAGGGATGATTGGTATGCATAGGGAAATGGAAAAAATCCCTATGTGCAAGATAGCAATGGTGAGACAAATCTTGCTATAACAGGTCCTGCACCGCCTGCGGTATTGTTAAACCGACCATAAAGAAACAGGGCCTGTATACCCCTCTGCCTATTCCTGGCAGGCCATGGGAATCCATCTCAATGGACCACATGTCAGGCCTCCCGTCCACCAAGAGGGGAAATGACTATGTTTTTTTTGTTGTTGATCGCTTTTCCAAGATGGTGATTCTAGCCACTTGCAAGAAGAACATCACAGCAGAAGCCACTGCTAAGCTCTTCTTTGAACGAGTGTGGGTACATTTTGGGATCCCACAAACCATTATCTCAGACCATGACAGTCGGTTCTTCAGCACATTCTAGTCGACCCTCTGGTCACTACTGGATACCAAGCTCACCAAATACACTTCCTTCCACCCCCAGATAGATGGCCAAACTGAGGTCATCAATCAGATGATCGTACATATCTTGCGCATGTACAATTAAAAACACCCCTGCACATGGGATGAGAGTCTTCCCTATGTCCAACATAGCTACAACTAAGCCCTACATAGCTCAACTAGCCACAACCCCTTTCAGGTGGGGTTGGGATTCCAACCATTGGGCCCCATGGATGTTGCACTACCCCTGGTGACCACCTTGACCGGCTCGTCCCCTGCTCCACCAGAAGATGACAAAGCTACTCATTTCATTGAGCGGATCCAACACATCTGCCAATAGGTTCAGGATATTCTACAGAATTCTAATGCTAGGTACAAGCAGTGCCATGATCAACATCAGGCGCCACATAAGTTTCAGGTGGACAACAAAGTTTGGTTGCACTTGCAGAAAGAACGCCTTACAGGGCCCCATCGGAAGCTTCGCCCACTCTGTTATGGGTCGTACACCATCACCAAGGTTGTGGTTGTCAATTCTTTTGAGCTCAACATTCCCCCTTTCCTTGGCCTGCAACCAATCTTCAACGTGGCTCTCATTTGACCATATTTCCCACCATTATTGGACACCTCAGAGATAGCAGAGCAGTTGTCACCAACAAAGTTAAACCCTGACTACATGAAACAAGAATCCAGTGATCAGATTGTGGACACATAGAACAAGGGTACTTGACAACAAATGATCCAACTTTATCGAGTCGTCAAAGCAGGGCAACTCCTACACCAAGGCAAGTGGCTCACCCGGGGCCAAATTCAACAGAAATTTCCTCATCTGGTGGGGGAACTCAACACAATGGAGACTGTTTCTTCCTAATGAGGGAGGATTGATCCAGGTGGATATCGATGGCCACCCACCTTTTCCAACTAGCTCAAAACAGTTTTATGGCAATTTTGGTAATTTACTATTTTTAGCAGTTTTTAACTTCTAGGGCATTTTGAGGCTCTAAATGAAGGTTTTTTGAGATCGAGCTTCCAACTGATATCCGAAAACTCTGATTGAGCCCCGAAAATGAATCTCCTTGATGATACCTTTCCAATGAGCTATCGTGTGCCCCAAACAAAGATCATATGCAAAAGTTACGACCTCAGGAAATTGAATTACTAACTTACCCAACCAGGGACCACATGACTTTTGGCGCTTCATCTCCTAGGGTTAGGTTTTTTTTGGATGTCTAGTGTTTGTGACATTCCATATTATTGTAAAAAGGTGGTCTTCAGAGCCTCATTGTAATCATCTTCTTGCGAGATAATTATGTTGATTCGATTACATAGTTAATATATACTTTATATGTCACGCCCAAGGGAGACAGTAAATTGGTGTATGACACCTCTGGCCACTAATTTGAGTGGTAAATTCTAAGGAGGTATACATAGCCTACACCCTCTAGATTTGAACTTGTGATCTGTTAAGAGGAAACACATGTTCTTACCCATTAGACCCACTTTAACAAATAATTAAAGGCCCATTAATTACCTATGCACACCATTTATATATTTATTTTTATATTAAATCAATTCATTAAAGTAACACAAAATCATTAATTCTAATCTGTCTACACTTTGATTAAAAAAAATTGGTATTTTATGTAGAGCTGACTTCTTCAAGACAACAAAAATATCATGTAACCCCACTATAACTTGCTTATAAATAAGTATTCATTTAACGTAATGTTGTGAAAAAATGTGTTGATTGCTCGTCTTATTTTGGATTTCACGACCCTATTTAGGAGACTTTGGATACTTCAGATTTAGGATTTTTCACATCTTTGTGCTTATAATTTTACATCCCTACTAAGCAGCTATTGATTGTTGGTTCTGTTATTAAGTTTGATAATTTATCAACAATCTTCTTCTTCCTATAGATTTCCTAATATGGAAATTGACGAGAATCATATTAGTTTGAGACCTGGAGGAGGAATCAAATGCCCTATTAAAACTGGCAGCCTCCCTTCATTTTGTTCTAATCGTCCTTCTGCACCTTTCAACTCTTCTGCTCCATTGCAATCTTCTAATCGTCCTTTGAAATCTTCTCATCAACCCTTTGTATCTTTGCAGTCTTCTCATCAGCCCATTGTATCTTTGCAGTCTTCTCATCAACTTTCTAATCCATTACAATCATTTAGTCAGGCTCTATCTAAAAACTCTCAGCCAATTATTGTTGGTGTTGACCTTCAAGCCCAGGTATAATGTTATTCCTTTTTTTGGCAAACCACAGTTGATTGATTTAAAAAAAAAAATCTGAACGCCTTAATATTTTGGTAGGCAACGCCAGGAGTTAGAAACTCTGAGCCAATTGTTGCAGGGCAATCCATATCCACTATTGACCTCCAAACCAAGGTATAATGTTATTCTTTTTTTTCCCAAGCCATAGTTGAAATGTTTTTTAAAAAAATGTTTGAATGCCCTAATATTACAGGCAACGCTAGGAGTTAGAAACTCTGAACCAATTATTGCAAGGCCATCAATTTCCAGTGTTGACCTTCAAACCCAGGTATGATGTTATTCCTTGTTTTTCCCAAACCGTAGTTCAAATGTGATTTTTTTTTTAATGTTTGAACGCCTTGATATTTTGGCAATCAACGCTGGGAGTTATCAGATACTCTCGTGATAAGTTATTGCAACTTGAACGCCAGGTGAGATCAGATATCCCAATTGCTGATGAAGATTTATTTTGTAATATCAAGATTCCAATTCCTTGACTTGCAAATGATATTTATAAATATCTTTATTTTTTTTAGATCCAGCCTATCCAAAGTGCTACCTTTAGCAGCATCATTAAAAATGTGCCCGACTTTCTCAGAAGGGATGTTGGACAATATTGGAATCTAAATGTATGAATAGATCATTTCCATGTTTATATTGACTTTTTTAAAGTTTTAATTCAGTATGAAGAATCTCAAATGTAACTTCATGCCAATTAGGAATCATCAAGGAATGAGAGTTATAACCAAATTTCTATAGCTCATGCTCCTGAATGGCGTAGTCAGAGCGCTTATCTTCAGCAAGATCCTACTGAAAAACCAGACCTCATAGGTTCAAGGCACTTGGAACCAATAAAAATTGTTCCAGTTTCAGGGGTGCGTAGCTTTAAAAGTTACAATCATTGTGATTAACCTGTGATAATTTGATGTAATTGCTATATTTTGTTCTAACAAATTTCCTTTTTGTGTGTTTGTGGAATGTAGTCGTCTTCTATCGCTAAGGCTATAGTTCCATGGAGTGCGAGGAGAGGAAATATGTCTGAGAAGGATAAAGTGTTCAAGACAGTTAAAGGGTATAACACTGGGTCTTTGAACTTATATTTATTTTATGTGCAAGACAAGAAGCAAGAAGCTTTCTATTCTTTATTGATAAAAAATTTACAATTGTTTTTTCCAGAATCTTGAACAAATTGACTCCTGAGAAATTTGATTCGTTGAAATATCAGCTGCTCAACTCCGGAATTACTACTGCGGACATCTTGCAGGTATGGCTAATTTTATCAAGATATTTTTTATAGGTCACATCTTTTGTTTTGTTTGTTCAAAAAATTGAACCCTAGTTTTATGGTTTTGTTGGGAGCACTTACATTTAACATGGCTAAGCCTCGAACACACTTTTCTCCGTCGCCATTGATCTCTAGTTTACAATGGCCACGCGCTTAATGGTTTTTTTGTATATGTGCAGGGGGTGATTTCACTGGTATTTGATAAGGCAGTGATGGAACCAACGTTTTGCTTTATGTATGTCGAGTTGTGTGTGCATCTAAGTTTGGGACTCCCTGAATTTCCACTGGAGGAACCTAATGGAAAACCAATAGGCTTCAAAAGGGTTCTGCTAAACACTTGCCAGACAGAATTTGAAGGCGTCGATGACATGCGTGCCCAATTGAAAGAAATGATAGGACTTGAACTCCTACAAAAACAACAACTCTTAAAACGACGAAGTCTTGGAAATTTCAGATTCATTGCAGAGTTATTCACGCAAAAGATGTTACCGAAACGGACTGTTAACTTCTGCATTCGGGTAAACAATTCTTTTAAATGTTGATTTAGATTGTTTCGATTTATATATGTAACTTGATTGTTAGTTGTGATATGTTTTTGCATCACGGGAATTATTCAGGGAAGACATCAAAGCGCCTCCTATTGTTGAAAATGTAGAGGCCCTTTATCAACTATTTTCATTAATTGGAAAACAGATGGAAGAGATCGGTGAGTCAAAACAGAGGGGAACATCGTCTTTTGATTCATACATGGATCGTTTAAAAAATGTTGGCAAAGATTCTCGATTGGAGTCGAGGATACAGTTCATGGACATATGTGTGGCTTGATTAGTATACCCTTAATGGCTTATAATGAGTATTCTTTGATATGTTCTTAGAGGGATTATCCACATAGTCAAGATGGAATCCCTTCTTTATATTGTAAGATGCTTATATGATATATATTTTATACATGTTTTGATCTTTTGGTTTGACTAATAGGAGATGGTATTATGGAGTCATTGTCTCCTCATTGCTTGCTTCTTTTGATGATTAACTATGATATCTAGAAATCTATGTGATTGTTGATTTTGTGATGATCATTGGTGTTTTCTTGTTGATAAGTTATTTAACATTAAATGTTATTAATAATAGCTATGTAACATTCATGACATTTGATGACGATTTAGAATGATTAGCCCTTGTGGTGATTTGGTCGATGTTGTATATACTTTTTGAATGGCATGCCGATTGATGTGTTTCCAATTATAATGTTATTGAAAAATAATGATAATGTTGCATATATATTGGTATTTTGGAAGGAAAAAACATTTTTAGTCTAATACATAGATGGAAAGACAAGGAAATGCACTCAAGGGAAGGGCTCGTGATTCAATGAGGCTGCTCATCATATCCTAGAGCTTAGGAAGTCTTAATAGTGGGAAAATTTTGTGAAAATGACATTCGAAGTTAACTTGAGTAAAAATACAAAAGAGAGAGTTATAACTTACTTTTACCTTGTTCTTAACAGTTGTCAATTCACCCTGAAGCCCAATTTTTCCCTTAAATGAGAAGGGGGAAGGCCAAATTCCAAATATTGGGAAGATGTTAACATTGAGAAGGATTACAAAATAAGTTTCTTTCTTTGCTAAGGGGTTGGCTACCTCAAGAGGAAATGCTTTTTATTTTTATTTTTATTTTACCATTATTGTGTTAGACGTTGTGATTGGAACTTTGTATTTGGTTGAGAATATTATTGCTCCAACCTAGTTTGAGTGGACTAAGGGTCTAGGGATGTACCTAACCAAAAAGGGGTAGTTATGTTCAAATTTTATTTGGGTCATCCTTATACTATTATTTTGGTCCTATTACATGGAACCACTACCAAGTGTGGTTATGATCACCAAGGGCTCAAGGTGGTTGTAAGATACTTATAGAAGGGGTGCCACTACCTACTGTGGTTATGACCACTAATGGATGGGGGTAGTAGTAAGATCTATGCACACCATAACCCAATGGGGATTAGGATTGCTGGAAGTACATGAGTCTATCTACCACGGTGAAATTAATCATCCAGAAATTTGATCTCTGATAGTCCTTGGGGAATGTATGAGTTACTTGTAGAGGATGCCACTACCGAGTGTGGTTGTGATCATCAAGGTCTAGAGTGATAGTTATATCTATGCACCCCATGTCCCTATGGGGTATGAGAATGGGTTATCTGAAAAGGAAAGTCTATGCATGCCCTAAATTTCCCCACCTCATTGAGCTTGAGCCATACCCGAGGGACAAGACCTATGAGGGTGACCGTTGCATTGGTTAGAAGAAAAATTGATCCTTGGTACAATTCCCCCCCTATTGATTCATGTAATGTGAAGTGAACCTATCTCAACACTTAAAATTCTATGAAGTAAAGGTTACAAGTACTTGTTACTATGTTTTAATTGCATATTGCTATTATGTTGATTCAATTACATAGCTAATATATACTTTATAGGTCACGACCTAGGGATGGTTTTTATGCCAAGAATCAGTTTGTATGCATGTAAGTGATATTTCATGTTGAGAAAAAAATTCAAGAGACTTGAGAAGGATGTTGTGATCACTTATGAAACAACTGAGAATTCCTGGATTCCCCAGCTAATATATTTTTTGGCCAACCATGCACTAGATCCCTAGAGGGAAGTGGGATAGCCCAAGGGACTACATGGCAAAGAAGGGGATCCCATTCCTAAGGTTGTGCAAGATGATGGGAAAGAGAGCTATTGGAATGGAATTGTTGTTGGAGTTAGAAATATGTGTATTGGGTTATGTGAGGATAATGTCCAACCATGAGAGATTGACCTCCATATGGATTCATATCCCCAGCATGAGGGTGGTCTACAGTTGCGAGAAATGGAACAATAAAGCCTATGATTGGGAGGAACATCCTTCATACACATCCAATTGGTGATTTACCAAGAGATAATTATTTTTTGATATTGCTTATGTTTATTCTATTGTGTATATTTTTATTTAAATGTTGAATGTTGGTTATGGATTAATGATCTCCATTCATGGATTTTAATTTGTTGTCAGTTGCATGAATTTGTATGTCATGCTACATGCACATATTTCCGCATTTTAATTGATATGTTAGTCGATATAGAAATAATGAGACTCAGTGTGGGAGTTGGGTACATTATGATTATGGTAAATTTTGTGTGAAAAGTGTGAGTTGTGAAATTGTTGAAATTTAAAATATTTCAATAAAGGAAACAAAGGAACTTATAAGTTCTTTAAAACCAATGAATATATCCTTCTTGAATATCAATTCCAATTCTTTTAAATTCGTGAATTTTGATCAAATAAAAAAACAAAGTATTCAATAATTAAAGAAAAAAATAGCATGCAACCTAGAACCCTCCAAGAAAGAAAAAAATACTAAAAAATTGTAATTTTCAAGAAACTGTGTGGAACAGAGTAATGTACCTGCATGCCTATCCATATTTCATGTTGCACAGTTCATAATTTCACGACCTTTGAAATTAGGTGGCGCACATTTATGTTGAAACAATTAAAACATATGCACAATTTTGAAAAAAAAAATGGCCTCTCAATTGTGGGCTAGGGAAAAATGGCAATCTACATTATTTCAATAACTAACAAAAAGTTTGGAAAAATACTGGGATCACGTTAAATCCAACAAAGAATGATATTCAAGGTCTTATCCTTAGTTTGGTTTCCATTCCCATGCAAACTAAATGACCGTCAACAATGCATTGAATCAATTTATATAGACATAAACAAAGTAAATGATCAAGCTAATTCAATATAAAAAAATCCCCAAGCATGCAAGTGCATCAAATGAGTGAAAATTTTTATAGGAAATGGGAGGAAAATCTTGGGGGAAGATCCTTTTAGAAATGGTCTTTGATTGGAGCAAGAAGAGGAGGATTTGGGTGGAGAATCGACCTGACAATGAAAGCAAAAGCACCAATTATTCTATTTTCTAAAAATACAAGTGTTCCAAATAATTTGCTCAAAATGCAATGAGAAAATATGTGAACCATTTGATTAACACTATGGACAAAAAGAGAATGAATTATTTTAATTATTTCTAAATTGAAAAAATACAAACAAGAAGGAATATTTCACCTTGAGGAATGATGGAGATGGCCTCCAAAGCTCTCTCTTTGGGCGGTTCTATTCTCTTTAGCACTCTCTCTGATTTTGTAGTGATTTTGGTTCCTTATACCCTTGTGAAATGATCATAGGAGGGGATAATTGGGAAACATAAACAAAATGAAGATGAAAAGAAGGATTTAAATAAGTGTGTTTCCCAATCCTTAGAGAAATTCTTGCGAAAAAAGGGAAGAAGAAGAAAAAGAAGATGATTTATTCTTGTTTTCTTATTGTTGAATTGGATTTAAGGTTGTATCCCTATTGTGACAAGGGGAATTGAGGCATTCCCTAGCATATGGTGATTACGGTGAGAGATTATAGTTCTAGTTGTCTATGATGGACTTTTTTTCCTTCTATGATGTATGCGTGTTTACTTAAGATGGAAAAGGGTTAAAAGGCCCATTGATGTACTTGTAATACTAAGAATATGTTATTGATAGACCCTTATGTTGATTGTTGGTTATGGATGATTGTCTCCTTACTGATTATTGTTAATAAACATTTATCATGGCCTAGCTTATAAGTATCACTCCTTATTGGATAGAGACTAAGTGTTCCTTAATGATTGGTTTTTCCTTTGTGATTGGTTGTCAATGAATTATGGTTTGATGACATGAGATGAATACACCCTCAATCACATAGTGTGACTCCCTTAATGTAGCATTGATACTCTTTGTCACATCTACCCTTTGAATAGACATTGTGTGCCATATGACTATAGATTGGGAATGAATTTTTTGACTCCTCATCCCTAGGATGGTTCCTTGTATGATATTTTCTTGTAGATGGACATATGTGTGAGTCCTAGGGGTGATTTTAAGGATGGAAATTTATTT
>ML799988.1:174533-185807 GCA_009831015.1 Picea engelmannii | reverse complement strand
TCAAGCCCAATTTTCTCTTACATGAGAAGGGGGAAGGCCAAATGCCAAATATTGGGAAGATTTTAACATTGAGAAGGATTACAAAAGAAGTTGCTTTCTTTTCTAAGGGGTTGGCTACCTCAAGAGGAAATGTTTTTTATTTATTTATTTTACCATTATTGTGTTAGACGTTGTGATTGGAACTTTGTGTTTGGTTGAGAATATTATTGCTCCAACCTAGTTTAAGTGGACTAAGGGTCTTCACCACAAGGGGTACTTATGTTCAAATTGTATTTGGGTCGTCCTTATACTATTATTTTGGTCCTATTACATGGAACCACTACCAAGTGTGGTTATGATCACCAAGGGCTCAAGGTGGTTGTAAGAACTTATAGAAGGGGTGACACTACCTATTATGGTTATGACCACCAAGGGGTGGGGGTAGTAGTAAGATCTCTACACACCATAACCTGATGGGGTATAAGACTGCTGCAAGTACACAAGTCTATCCACCACGGTGAAAATAATTAGCCAAAAATTTGATCTGTGATAGTCCTTGGGACTGTATGAGTTACTTGTAGAGGATGTCACTTCCGAGTGTGGTTGTGATCATCAAGGGCTAGAGTGATACTAATATCCTTGCACCCCATGGCCCTATGGGGTATGGGAATGGGTTATTTGAAAAGGAAAGTTTATGTGTGCCCTAAATTTCCCCACCTCATTGATCTTGATCTATGCTCCGGGGACAACACCTATGAGAGTGACCGTTGCATTGGTTAGGAGAAAAAATGATCCTTGGTGCGATTCCCCCTATTGATTCATGGGATGTGAAGTGCACCTAGCTCAACACTTAAACTTCTATGAACTAAAGGTTACAAGTACTTGTTACTATGTTTTAATTTCATATTTGATCTAGGTGGATATCGGTGGCCACCCACCTTTTCCAAATGGCTCAAAACTGTTTTCTGGCAATTTTGGTAATTTACTATTTTTAGCAGTTTTTAACTTCCAGGGCCATTTTGAGGGACTAAATGAAGGTTTTTCGAGATAAAACTTCTCATTGATAGATAAAGGCTCTTATTGATCCCCCAAAATGAATCTCCTCGACGATACCTACCCAACGAGCTATCGTGCGCCCCAAACGGAGATCGTATGCAAAAGTTACGACCCCAGGAAGTTGATGTACTAACTTACCCAAACGAGGCCCACATAAATTTTGGTGCTTCATATCCTAGGGTTAGGTTTTTTTTTGGATGTATAGAGTTTGTGACATTCTGGATTATTATAAAAAGGCCTTCAGAGCCTCATTTTAATCATCTTCTTGTGAATGAGCGCAGTCGTCACATCTCTTCTAAGAGATAAGCCGTCGCCATTCGAGCAAGCTTGTTTTCCGCTGCATTTTATAGTTTCATCTTATTTCCTTATTGAATAGAAAACCGGTTTTATTGTATCTCTTTTATTCTGTGTTAAGCATCTTTTAATAATTTGTATTCATTTCGTTATGTTCATAAAATATGGATCAGTGGTATCAAAGCAATCTTCTCCTTGCCATCTTAATGCATGTCCCCAACGCGGTCAGGGTACAAAGAATTGGTTCTCGAGCTTGTTTCTCTTGAGGAAAAAAGCTCTCGCACGTCCAAGTGACCTCTCATGGAAGGAGAAAAGAAAGATAATGGGATAGGATATCCTTTCAAAGTGTTGTTTTAGGAAGCCCTCACGCAACAGAGGAACAAGATGATGGATAGTTTCGCACAAATCCTTCGGCGACTACCAACATGCGACGCATCTTCCTCGAGCAGAGGCACCGCCCCCCTTCAAGGTACAAATAAACTTCGATATTCCTATATTTGAAGTTCAGATAGACGTAGATGTTGTAGACAAGTGGTTGAATCTACTAGAAGGGTCTTTTTTTGTCCATAACTTTTCGAATAGAAAAAAGATTACTTTTGCGCTCCTCAAAGTTGTTCCCCATGTCAAAGATTGGTGGAAAAATTTCTGTGAGAAAAATGAAACATATGAAACCTCATTATTTGTAGTCACAACCACTTGGGAATCCTTCAAGGATGTTATTAAGGAACAATACTACCCTGTCGGAAGTTATGACGAATTGTATACCAAATGGACCACACTACGGCAAGAAAGAGACCAAGCAGTGCCAGAGTTCACAAATATCTTCCATGCCTTACACACCAAGCTGGGTGTCAAATATTCAGAGAGACATATGGTGCTCAAGTATCGTGGTGCTCTGCATAGATACATACAGACCGAAATGGAATTTCTGGACATCTCATCCTTGAGAATGACCTACCGATATGCCATCAAAATCGAGCAGAAGCTCAAACAAAAGACGCGGAAATTTGGGCCTGGGAACCCCTCACAAAAAAATCCAGGAAAGGGCAACCCCAACCCACATAATAAAGGAAAGAGAAAAGATGGACAGTATCAAGACAACCAGTCCAAGCCGCAAGTAAAGAAGGACACCAGAAAGACAAAGAAAGATACTGGAAAGTGGTGTGACTTCCATAAGATCCCTTCGCATAACACTGTTGATTGTCGCTCAAAGAAGTCGCTGGTGGCAGAAGTGAAAGCCTCTAAATCATATGTGGGTTCTGACACTGATTCAGAACCAGAAAGGGGAAGATGGATCATTGATGCAGAACCTAGTGCCACTTTTGCTACCACCAAGCTCCAACCCAGTGAACCAGACGAGCCAGAAAAAGGTGAGCGCCTCTTCCATTCATAGATGTGGGTGAAAGGCACCCCACTGCACTTCATCATTGATAGCGATAACTAGAAGAACCTCATCTTAGAAGAGGTCGATAAGCAGTTGGACTTGCCGAAAACACCGCACCCACAACCCTACACCATTGGATGGCTCTGACAAGGAAGTGATCTTTGCGTTAGCCAACAGTGTCGACTGTTGTACATCATCAAGCCCTTGAAAGACTAGGTGTTGTGTGATGTTTCTCCTCTCGAAGTTTGTAATGTTATTTTGGGCCAACCTTATTTATGGAAACGTCATGTTGTATATGAGTCTAGGCCTCGTAGTGTTATTATTACTTTGAGCAGGAAATTGTGAAGGATACCTAGGGTAGTCCCTCCTAGTGTTATTTCCTTGATCTCTACCAAGCAATGCAGGAAGGTCATCTCTTAGACCGGGAAATTTGTCTTCTTCATGATTCGCTCTCAGAGTGAGCGAAAGAGCGCAACCACATCTAGGGCCTCCGTGACCGATCTCTCCACACAACAAAAGCTAGTGGATAAGGTCATGCAATAATACTCAGATATCTTCTCTTCTCCTATCAGGGTACCTCTGCACTTCCAGGTCAAGCATGCCATTGATCTAACCCAAGGCGCACTGCTACCCAATGGGTTAGTCTACTGCCACTCTCCATTAGAAAACGAGGAGATCAAGAACCATATCCAAGAATTTCTCCACAAGGGGCACATATGTCCCATCTCATCACCTTGTGGGAGCCCAATCGTGTTGGTGTAGAAGAAAGACGAGACCTGGCGACTCTGCATTGATTATCAGGCCCTGAATAAAATCACAGTCTGAAACCGGTACTCAATTCCCAGAATTGATGACCTCCTTGATAACCTCACGGGGACCAAATACTTCAGTAATATTGATATGAAGTATGGATACCAACAAGTCCCAATAGAACATACAGATGTATGGAAGACCTCCTTCAAGTGAAAATAAGGTCTTTTTGAATGGTTGGTCATGCCCTTTGGTTTGACAAATGCTCTAGCAACTTTTATGAGGATGATGGCCGATATCCTACGACCTTCCAGAAATACTTTTATAGTGGTGTATCTGGATGACATCCTCATCTACAACAATACTTGGGCAGAACACTTGCAACATATTCAACAGGTTCTGCATACCCTGTGGCAACACAAACTATATGCAAACTTGGAAAAATGTTCCTTTGACATGGATAGGGTCCATTACTTAGGATACATCATTGATCGACATGGTTTGCATGTGGATCCAGCTAAGATCCAGGTCATCCGTGACTGGCCAGCCCCAACCACACTCACTGAACTTCAAAGCTTCTTGGGCCTCGCCAATTTCTATCGCAGGTTCATGTTGGTATTCTCTCATATCTCATGGGCCTTCAGCCAAGTAACCATGGGTGGTGGTAAGGAAAAAATTGTGTGGGGCTTGTCCCAACAATAATCCTTCGAGGACTTGAAGAATCGTTTGTGCTCATCCCTAGTACTTTCATTACCGGACCTGCAACATCCCTTTGAGATCAAGACAGATGCTTCAGACTATGTTGTGGGCACCGTTCTCACTCAACATGACCACCTCGTGGCATATCATAGTGAGACACTATCAGATGTTGTCCATAAGTACCCTACTTACGACAAAGAAATGTACTCCAATGTGAAAGCATGCCGCCAGTGGAGACATTACATTCTTGCGAAGGAGACAATTATCCACACTAATCACAAGCCACTACAGTTCATGCAAACCCAAGGAAAATTGTAGAATGACCACCATCATAAGTGGTCCACATACTTACAACAATTCCACCTCAACATCAAGTATAAAACAGGAAGTACCAACCGAGTTGTTGATTGCCTCAGCATACCTCCAGTCGCAACACTCACCACAGTGCTAGACTCTTGTGGCCACGAGACATCCAGATGGCCCCACCTCTACAAGAAAGACCCTGACTTCTCCACCACCTACCAAATCTTGGGCACCAACTCAACGGTCACTAATTTCCATCTTTAGGACAAGTTGTTGTGCCATCTGGGCCATCTCTGTGTTCCATCAAGAGAGCGTGCAAAGATGATTTGGGAAACTCACTACAATCGGGCGGCAGGTCACTTTGGCATCGAAAAGATAGTGAAGTGTTGCATAAACATTTCTACTGGCTGAAACTTCAACAAGATGTCAGAAAGTATATCAGGTCTTGCACCGTGTGCACTATTTCCAAACCGACCACAAAGAAACAGGGCATGTACACCCCTCTTCCTACTCCTGACAAGCTGTGGGAATCCATCTCAATGGACTACATGCTAGGCCTCCCATCCACCAAGAGGGGAAATGAATGTGTTTTTGTGGTTGTTGATTGGTTTTCCAAGATGGCGATTCTAGCCGCTTGCAAGAAGAACATCACAGCAGAAGCCACTGCCATGCTCTTCTTTGAACGAGTATGGGTACATTTTGGGATCCCACAAACCATTATCTCAGACTGTGACAGTCGGTTCCTCATCACATTCTGGTCCATCCTTTGGTCACTACTGGATACCAAGCTCACCAAATCCACTTCTTTCCACTCCTAGATAGATGGCCAAACTGAGGTCGTCAATCGGATGATCATATATATCTTATGCATGTACAATTCAAAACACCCCCACACATGGGATGAGAGTCTTCCCTATGTCTAACATAGCTACAACCGAGCCCTACATAGCTCAATTGGCCACAACCCCTTTTAGGTGGGGTTGGTATTCCAACCATTAGGCCCCATGGATGTTTCACTACCCCTGGCGACCACCTCGATCGAATCATCCCCTGATCCACCAAAAGATGACAACTCCACCCAATTCATTGAGAGGTTCCATCACATCCGCCAAGAGGTTCAGGATATTCTACAAAAGTCTAATGCCAAGTACAAGCAGCACCATGATCAACATCGGGTGCCACATAAATTTCAGGTGGGCGACAAAGTTTGGTTGCACTTGCAGAAAGAACGCCTTACAAGGCCCCATCGGAAGCTTAGTCCACTCCGTTATGGTTCATACACCATAACAAAGGTTGTGGGTGATAATTCTTTTGATCTCAACATTCCCCCTTTCCTTGGCTTGCATCCAGTCTTAAACGTGGCTCTCCTTCGACCATATTTCCCACCATTATTAGACACCTCGGAGATAGCAGAGCAGTTGACACCAACATATCTCAACCTTGACTACATGAAACAAGCATCTAGTGATCATATTTTGGACACACATACCAAGGGTAATCGACAATAAATGATCCAACTTTATCGAGTCATCAAAGTAGGGCATCTCCTACACCAAGGCAAGTGGCTCACCTGAGGCCAAATTCAGTAGAAATTTCCTCATCTAATAGGGGAACTCATCGCAATGGATACCATTGCTTACTAAGGAGGGAGGATTGATCCAAGTGGATATCGGTGGCCACCCACCTTTTCCAACTGGCTCAAAACAATTTTCTGACAATTTCGGTAATTTACTATTTTTAGCAGTTTTTAACTTCTGGGGCCATTTTGAAGGCCTAAATGAAGGTTTTTCAAGATTTATATTCTCAATGATTGTTGATGGCTCTGATTGAGCCCCCAAAATGAATCTCCTCGACCATACCTTTCCAACGAGCTATCGTGTGCCCCAAACAAAGATCGTATGCAAAAGTTATGACCCCGTGAAGTTGAATTACTAACTTACCCAACTAGGACCCACGTGACTTTTGGGGCTTCATCTCCTAGGGTTAGATTTTTTTTGGATGTCTAGTGTTTGTGACATTCCAGATTATTGTAAAAAGGCCTTCAGAGCCTCATTGTAATCATCTTCTTGCGAATGAGCGTAGTCGTCACATCTCTTCTCGGAGATAAGCCGCCACCATTTTAGCAAGCTTGTTTTCCGTTGCATTTTACACTTTCATCTTATTTCCTTATTGAATAGAAAAATAGTTTTATTGTATCTCTTTAATTTTGTGTTAAGCATATTTTAATAATCTGTATCATAAAATCCGGATCAATATTGTTAATTATGTTGATTTGATTACATAGTTAATATATACTTTATAGGTCATGACCAAGGGAGACAATAAATTGGTGTATGAGACCCCCTTGTTTGTGAGACAAGGGACCCCCTCCACCCACCGATTTGAGTGGTAAAGTCTATGAAGGTATACATAGCCTACCCCCTCTATATTTGAACTTGTGAACTCTTAACAGGAAACACATGTTCTTACCCATTAAACCCACTTTAACAAATAATCAAAAGCTCATTAATTACCTATGCACACTATTTAGATATATTTTTTATATTAAATCAACTCATTAAAATAATACAAAATCATTAATTATCATCTGTCTACCCTTTGATTAAAAAAAAATTGGTATTTTATGTAGAGCCGACTTCTTCAAGGCAACGAAAATCTCATGTAATCGCACTGGCACTTGCTTATAAATAAGTATTCATTTAACGTAATGTTGTGAAAAAAATGTGTTGATTGCTCGTCTCATTTTGGATTTCACGACCCCATTTATGAAACTTTGGATACTTCAGATTTTGGATTCTTCACATCTTTGAGCTTATAATTTTATAGCCCTACTAAGCAACTACTTATTGTTGGTTCTATTATTAAGTTTGATAATTTATCAACAATCTTCTTCTTCCTATAGATTTTTTGATATGGCGATTGAAGAGAATCATATTAGTTTGAGACTTGGTGGAGGAAGAAAACGCCCTATTAAAACTGGCAGCATCCCTTCATTTTGTTCTGCGGCATTGTAGCCGTCTAATCGTCCTTATGCACCTTTCAACTCTTCTCATCATCCTTCTACTCCATTGCAGTCTTCTAATTGTCCTTTGAAATCTTCTAATCATCCATCTGTATCTTTGCAGTCTTCTCATCGGCCCACTGTATCTTTGCAGTGTTCTCATCAACTTTCTGAACCATTAAAATCATCTAGTCAGGCTCTATCTAAAAAATCTCAACCAATTATTGCAGGTGTTGACCTTCAATCCTAGGTATAATGTTAGTCCTTTTTTTTCCAAACCACGGTTGGTTGTTTTTAAAAAAAATGTTTGAACGCCTTAATATTACAGGCAACGCTAGGAGTTAGAAACTCTGAACCAATTACTGCAAGGCTATCAATTGCTAGTGTTGACCTTCAAACCCAGGTATGATGTTATTCCTTGTTTTTCCCAAACCGCAGTTGAAATGTATTTTTTTTAAATGTATGAACGCCTTAATATTTTGGCAATCAACGCTGGGAGTTATCAGATACTCTCGTGATAAGTTATTGCAACTTGAACGCCAGGTGAGATCAGATATCCCAATTGTGAATGAAGATTTATTTTGTAATATCAAGATGCAAATGATATTTATAAATATCTTTATATTTTTTAGATGCAGCCTGTCCAAAGCGCTACTTTTAGCAGCATCATTAAAAACGTGTCCGACTTTCTCAGAAGGGACATGGGACAATATTTGAATCTAAACGTATGAATATATAATTTTCATGTTTATATTCACTTTTTTATAAGATTTAATTCAGTATGAAGAATCTCAAATGTAAATGCCAATTAGGAATCATCAAGGGATGAGAATTATAACCAAATTTCTAGAGCTCATGCACCTGAATGGCGTAGTCAGAGAGCTTATCTTCCGCAAGCTCCTACTGAAAAACCAGACCTCACAGCTTCAAGGCACTCAGAACAAATGAAAGTTGTTCCGGTTTCAGGGGCGCTTTTACTGTATCTCTTTTATTCCTTGTTAAGAATATTTTAATAATCTGTATCATAAAATCCAGATCAATATTGCTAATTATGTTGATTCGATTACATAGTTAATATATATTTTATAAGTCACGGCCAAGGGAGACAGTAAATTGGTGTATGAGACCCCCTTGTTTGTGAGACAAGGGACCCCCTCCACCCATCGATTCGAGTGGTAAAGTCTACGAAGGTATACATAGCCTACCCCCTCTAGATTTGAACTTGTGAACTCTTAGCACGAAACACATGTTCTTACCCATTAAACCCACTTTAACAAATAATCAAAAGCCCATTAATTACCTATACACACCATTTAAATATATTTTTTTATATTAAATCAACTCATTAAAATAATACAAAATCATTAATTATCGTCTTTCTACCCTTTGATTAAAAAAAATTGGTATTTTATGTAGAGCCGACTTCTTCAAGACAACAAGAATCTCATGTAACCGCACTAGCACTTGCTTATAAATAAGTATTCATTTAACGTAATGTTGTGAAAAAATGTGTTGATTGCTTGTCTCATTTTGGATTTCACCACCGTATTTAGGAGACTTTGGATACTTCAGATTTCGGATTTTAAACATTTTTGCGCTTATAATTTTACAGCCCTACTAAGCAGCTACTGATTGCTGGTTCGGTTATTTAGTTTGAAAAATTATCAATAGTCTTCTTCTTCCTATAGATTTTCTGATATGGCGATTGACGAGAATCATATTAGTTTGAGACCTGGTGGAGGAAGCAAACGCCCTATTAAAACTGGTAGCCTCCCTTCATTTCGTTCTGCCCCATTGCAGCCGTCTAATCGTCCTTCCGCACCTTTCAACTCTTCTCATCAACCTTCTGCTCCATTGCAGTCTTCTAATTGTCCTTTGAAATCTTCTAATCAGCCCTCTATACCGTTGCAGTCTTCTCATCGGCCCACTGTACCTGTGCAGTCTTCTCATCAACTTTCTGAACCATTACAATCATCTAGTGAGGCTCTATCTAAAAACTCTCAGCCAATTATTGCTGGTGTTGACCTTCAAGCCCAGGTAAAATGTTATTCCTTTTTTTTTTCCAAACAACAGTTGATTGTTTTTAAAAAAAATGTCTGAACGCCTTAATATTTTGGTAGGGAACGCCAGGAGTTAGAAACTCCGAGCCAATTGCTACAGGGCAAGCCATATCCACTATTGACCTCCAAACCAAGGTATAATGTTATTTATTTTTTTTCCAAGACACAATTGAAATGTTTTTGAAAAAAATGTCTGAACGCCCTAATATTACAGGCAACGCCAGGAGTTAGAAACTCTGAACCAATTACTGCAAGGCCATCAATTGCCAGTGTTGACTTTCAAACCCAGGTATCATGTTATTCCTTGTTTTTCCCAAACCGCAGTTGAAATGTGATTTTTTTGTAATGTCTGAACGCCTTGATATTTTGGCAGTCAACGCTGGGAGTTATCAGATACTCTCGTGATAAGTTATTGCAACTTGAACGCCAGGTGAGATCAGATAGCCCAATTGCTGATGAAGATTTATTATTTTGTAATATCAAGATTCCAATTCCTTGACTTGCAAATTATATTTATAAATATCTTTATTTTTTTAGATGCAACCTGTTCAAAGCGCTACCCTTAGCAGCGTCATTAAAAATGTGCCCGACTTTCTCAGAAGGGATGTTGGACAATATTGGAATCTAAACGTATGAATAGATCATTTCCATGTTTATATTGACTTTTTTTAAGTTTTAATTTAGTATGAAGAATCTCAAATGTAACTTCATGCCAATTAGGAATCATCAAGGAATGAGAATTATAACCAAATTTCTAGAGCTCATTCCCCTGAATGGCGTAGTCAGAGCGCTTATCTTCCGCAAGCTCCTACCGAAAAACCAGACCTCACAAGTTCAAGGCACTCCGAACCAATAAAAATTGTTCCAGTTTCAGGGGTGCGTAGCTTTAAAAGTTACAATCATTGTGATTAACTTGTGATAATTTGATGTAATTGCTATATTTTGTTCTAAAAAATTTCATTTTTGTGTGTTTGAGGAGTGTAGCCGTCTGCTATCGCTAAGGCTGCAGTTCCATGGAGTGCGAGGAGAGGGAATCTGTCGGAGAAGGATAAAGTGCTCAAGACAGTTAAAGGGTATAACTCTGGCTCTTTGAACTTCTATTTATTTTATGTGCAAAACAAGAAGCAATAAGCTTTCTATTCTTTATTGATAAAAAATTTACAATTGTTTTTTCCAGAATCTTGAACAAATTGACTCCTGAGAAATTTGATTCGTTGAAAGATCAGCTGCTCAACTCCGGAATTACTACTGCGGACATTTTGCAGGTATGGCTGATTTTATCAAGATATTTTTTATAGGTCACAGCTTTTGTTTTGTTTGTTCAGAAATTTGAACCCTAGTTTTATGGTTTTGCTGGGAGCAGTTACATTTAACATGGCTAAGCCTCGAACACACTTTTCTCGGTCGCCATTGATCTCTAGTTTACAATGGCCACGCGCTTAATGGTTTTTTTTTATATGTGCAGGGAGTGATTTCACTGGTATTTGATAAGGCAGTGATTTCACTGGTATTTGATAAGGCAGTTTTGCTTTATGTATGCCGAGTTGTGTGTGCATCTGAGTTCGGGACTCCCTAAATTTCCACCGGAGGAACCCGATGGAACCCGACGGAATTCGAAGGCGCCGATAACATGCGCGCCCAATTGAAAGAAATGACAGGACCTGAACTCCTACAAAAACAGCAACTCTTAAAACGACGAACTCTTGGAAATATCAGATTCATTGCAGAGTTATTCAAACAAAAGATGT
>ML799988.1:119910-157574 GCA_009831015.1 Picea engelmannii | reverse complement strand
TTCCATTACATGAAATATCATTCTTTAATCTTAAAATCAACACTACCATCATTTGCTGAAAACCATTTGGATATCCATTGTTAATTTAGCCAATTATTTCCATGTGAAGATGATAGCAACCCCATTCACCAATTTTTTTTTTTTATATCCATCTCAATATATATGACCTATGAATACGAAAATTTTGAATCTACCAGTTATAAAAAGAGATAAAGGAAATCGATCATATCCCCAAACTATTGTCTTTATCAATTAGATAAAATCAATAAATCATCTTTTCGGTGTAAATCATAATAGGATAGAACTATAAGAACTGTTAACTATCATTTTAAAGCCTGCTATAACTCCAAAACAAATTTATTACAAAATCAACTTAGGTTCGAAACCCCAATATTAGCCTTGCTATGACAGTTTCTCAAACCAATTTTGATTTTAAAAATCAAATTCCTTCAAGATAGATAACAAGTGAAGCCATGGTTTTGTTAAGTTCGCTCACTTATTTTTCAATAGTTGGGTTGGGAAACCAAACATTTTCAAACCAGCATCTGAACCCAATAATCAAACCCCTTGAATCGGTAGAGGAACTGAGTCAAACAGAAAGGCATGAGGGTTGAGGAATAAGGTCGAGACAAAGCCAAGTAAAGAAACAACAGTCGTGATCACTCTGCCTAGGAAGATAAAGTCCATTAAATACAATATGGCATTGAAATACAATGGATAAGCTCTTATTATATTTTACAATAGCTATGATAATAACATGGAGAACAAAACCCTTATAGCTTCCAAACCAAATCGGGGGAGGAACAAAGCACACTTAAACCCAAAACCCCATCCATAATTTCACAACTGTGGTGGAAATAGTACGGAAACACTTCAAAACTTGAGTAAGAATGGGAGGGTAGTTAACCCTCATTCCTTTTTATTTTGAATAAAAAAACCATTATATTGGAGTAAATCAACTGCATTCATTCCTCAAACTGTTGTTAATAATAACACTAAGTTGTGTCGTTTTCTGCTTCAAGCCCCAACAATAATACATTACCAAAACAAGTGCCCAAAAAAATTTCATGGTTTGAAACTCCATAAATACCAGGAAGGAAACAAAACCCAAATTGAAATGCAATATATTCGACAGAGAGAGCTCACAACTTCTTCACATTTAAAAAAAAAAACTTTGGATTAAGAAACACAGCCTCCAAGCGAACTCTAAGAGCCAACAAGATGAGTTTATTTTAAGCAGAGCCGGGGTATTCATGAATGAAGAGGAAAAATCCACATACATGTAAGAACAATTCTAGGAAACCACGGAGCATTGTTACTCCTTCATCGAGGGTCGAGCACGATGGAGAAGTTGCTAACCAAATCTTCCAAAAATGAGTGGGAATGGTAAGGTGGTAGCCTCGAGGTAGGGTAAGAACGACGTGCAGTAAATGCCTATCATTTCCCAACCTCGGCATTGAATTCCATCAACCATTATGTGTTGGGGCACACTTATCCTTCAACACTTTCATACAACATCAACCATTGTCACATTAAATTCCAAACACCAAAGGTCGTGCTCCCAATATGGACCACAAACTAACATACTACAATTCACAACATATCCCATATATTTTTCACAACATAAACATATATCCCATATACCTTGTTGATGTAGAGTCATTATACCATATGAAAACCAACATTCATGTATGCCACCAAAGTCACATTCACTTGCATGCAACTTGAACTCAAGGTTGAAACATATAAAAGTTTAGGTTTATAGAGTGTAAATCAAACTGTAAACATTTCTTCATTCAAAGAAAGTCATGACATACTTAACATCCCTTGATTGCAAACAAACCTAGGTTGGGGTTCTCCCACTTATAATTTCAGACTATGAACTTCTTCCTGTAATGTAACCATGAGCGTAGCTTGAAAATTTTAACAAGAGGAGCCACTTATTTTCCTTGTTATTGTTCTAAAGGGGTCCCAACTATTTATTGTTATTATATATATAAGTAATAATTCATTTCAACTCATTTGCAGGAAGGGATTTCATGTTGCGCTTTTGGGCATCAACAAACTGGTGACTCCACAGGGAAATATGCTTTCAGTATATTTAGAACTCATAATGCTTGGTTTCACAGACCAGCAGAAGTATTCGATCAAAATTGTTCAGAAAATAGTTATGCAATAGGGGGGAAATAATGGCTTAAGGGAATTGATGGAATGGGACTTCGTGGAATAACTTATGGAAAGTGAGATGTATGAGGGGAATTGATCCTTTATGCATAACAATCAATAATACTCGTAACCAAAAATACTCTTAACTTTCAAGGAGGATACTTATGATATGCTCTTGAATCTCAGAATGGAGGGAAGAAAGGCATAGCAGAATATGGGAAGAAATCAAAGCCAACTATGCTACAACAGTATTGAAAGCGGAAATTTATTCCATCAGTGTTTCAAAAAGAGGATACCGTAACAACTGTGTATCACCTTATTCTTATTGATCAACATGAATACTTACATAAATGACATAATTATGGAAAAATTGAACCAGACCTTACTTCCTATGACCGTGCAAAACAAACAGCATAAACCAAAACCCAATAAACCAAAATGACAACAAAACGAAAGACAAAAATATGTACAACAATCATATTTACACAATATAGAGTCAAAGATCAAGTTGGTTCTACATAATGTTTCAAGTGGGAACCATTGGTACTATGAAAAAACCATCGCTCATCCAGGTCCTTAAGAAGATATGAATTTGTGCCAAGGATAGAAGCGATTTTGAAAGGACCTAGCCATAACCTTTGGAACTTAGAATGCCCTCCTCTCTCAACATGGGATGAGTCCCATAATAAGACTTTGTCATTTATTTTAAATTCAACAGCCTTTGCTCATTTATTAAAATACTTCTTCACTGTTTGCTGCCTCCTTTTCATATTTTCCAATGCATAATTCCTTTGTTCTTCCAGAGCTAACAAAGTTTTTATGCTTTGAGAAACATTAGAAGAATTCAATTCTTTGGTCTGTAACATGAACCGTAAGGAAGAAATCTCTAATTCAATAGGCATAATAGTCTCTTGGTCATATACGAGACGAGAGGGAGTAAATCTTGTACTTGCTTTAGTGGTTGTATGGTTTTCCCAAAGAGCATAAGTTAGAAGTGTGTTCCACTGGCGAGGTTTGTCTTCTATATTTCTCTTTATAATCCTGACCAGATTCTTATTAGTGGATTTGTTTTGTCCATTTCACTTAGGGTAATAAGAAGAAGAAGTGAAATGCTTGACACCTGATTTAGCAAGGAATTGGGTTAGTTTTGCAGAAATAAAGGCTGGCCCATTGTCTGAAATGATTTCTAACGGAAGGCCAAATATGGAAAAGACATTGGACTCTAAGAAAGAAATTACTTATTCATCTTGTGCATGTCTAAGAGGGACAACCTCAATCCACTTGATAAAGTAATCGATGGTTGTCAAAATGAAGATATGCCTTGCAGATGATGGAGGATTGATTGGGCTAATAAAGTATAAACCCCACTTAGAAAAAGGGAAATATGGAAGGACAGGTTGTAAAGGTATGCTAGAAAAATGTTCCTTACTAGCGAATTTTTAGCACTTATAATAGGACCTCATGAATTTATAAGAATCACGAAAGATAAAAGGCTGATAATAACCATTTCTTATTATCTTAAAGGTTATATCTTTAGCAGAGAAATGACCACCAATATGAATGTCAGATGCTTATGATCCATGGACTTTGTGTAATATTTTATGTGCTTCATCAACATTTATACACTGGAGCAACAGACCATCGACAGATATTCCAAACAAGGAGTCTCAAAAAATAATATTATAAGCTTCAATGCAGAGTCTCCTTCTCTAATGCGGATCCAACTCGTATGGGCACCTTTGATATTGCAAATAATACACCATATTTTTATGTTAAGGTTTAAGCTATTATTAGATTTATTTTCAATTTACTAGATAACCATAGCATATATATGATCATTGAGAGAAGCAAAATCACAAGATACACAAAATTTATCCTAGGAAACCCTCATGGGGAAGAAACCCAACAAAACTTTCTTAATATAGATAGCCAATATAATGCTAAGACAATAAACCAAACACTAGAGAATATCCTTTACTAAGAAATGTGCCTCTCTCTCTTACTTCTTCCGATAACTGGTAACTCTAACTTCCTTCAATAATTGCGCACTAGATGAGTGAGCTGAGTGAGTGAACAAATAAGGCGTTGGCTTCCTTTATTTATACAAACTGGCAGGTGCTAAAAAGGTGTCTATTCACAGGCAGGGCTGACTTGTCTTATTGAGTGGTTAAAACCACTTTAAATTGCTCGGGGGCCGACTTCTTACTTTGCATATTACAAATAGGGTTTGACCAATCCACAAAAGGTGATTGATCTAATGAATAATAAACCAATAATAAATAGAATACTCTTTGCAGTTACAATATCTCAACACTCCCCCTTAACAAGAAGGGTATTCTACAACATCATCAGGAGAGAGAGAGAGGGAAACAACATCAACAACATCTGGAACACTGACTGGCATATCTATAAGTCATCGAAAGTTTTTCTCATCATCAATATCATCATTCACAGTAGGGAGTTGGAATGGAATCATCATCTGCATCAACATGGATTAGTATAACACTAATACATCATCATCAATAACAACACAAGGCCAATACAACATCAACAACAACAATATCAAAACACAAAGGTTGGAGCATCATCAACAACAATAGTATCACAACATGAAGGTTGGAGCATCATCAACATCAACACTAGGCTGGAAATATTTAGCACGAAGATGGCATCTCAACAACATCAACACAAGGCTGGAAATCTTCAGCACAAAGCTGGCATCTCAACAACATCAGCATGAAGCTATAAATGTTCATCACTATCTTGGCATCAAAGAACTAGGATGGAATCACAACACGAGGTTGGCATCACAACAACATTAGTATGAAGATGAAAATCTTCAGAACTAGGCTGATATCATAGCACAAGGATGACATCGCAACAACATCAACACGAAGCTGGAAATATTCAGCACTAGGCTGGCATCACAACATTTTGTGGTACTCTGATAGATCCAAAGGATCTGCCCAGGAATAAAAAATATTCCCTAGGATATGAAATCCTAACGGAGCTACCATGTGGTACTCTGACAGACCCAAAGGATCTTCCCAGGAATCATAAGATTCCCTAGGATATAAAATCCTAATGGAGCTACCACTACTGATCAAAATACCATAGTATCAAGATACCATAGTACCATTGTGTGTGTTTCTTTTCTTCCAAGTTTCCTTCACTCAAGATGACAAGTTCTTTCTTCAACCTGTCCTTTGTACTAAGACAATATGCTATCTTGAAAAAACATTGGGTTAGAGAATAAATTCTATGATCTCAACTTTAATCCATCTAATGCCTTGACTTTAATTTTGTCCAAAGGTTAGTATGATGGTCATAGCTTCATGATGCAGCCTAGATCAAAATAATGTCATAAAAAATAGATGCATATCACAATAATCAAACCTGGGTTGCATTATTTCTCTAAATGTGCTGGATCTCGAGATCCTTCTGGATCTATGGCAAGAGATCCCTTCTCCTGCAAATACCCTTTAAAGATTTACAGTTTAAACATATGTGAGTACATACCTCTGATAGCATTTGTAGGTAGTGGCACCATCTGGTAATAATTACCAACTCTTAAAAACTTCAAGGGTGACTGCAACTGCAACTGCAACTTAGGGTTTTATGAGGAAATCCTAATTTTTCAAACTTCAAATTTTGAAATTTGATCTAGGAGCTAGATTCATTGAGTTAAGGTGAGTAAGTTGGTGCAGTCAGATTTTTGAAAATCAAAATTTTACCCCTTGAAACTGAGCTTGCGGAAATCTAGATTGGTACTTCTGGTACTGGTTCTGGTTTCTTGGTCTTCTGGTACTTCTGGGTTTCTGGTACTTTTATTTTCTGGTTTTCAGGTACCACTGAAAACTAGGGTTCAACTTTCCAGGAGTTCTATCCACTGAAAAGGTGCACTCAAGATGACAAAAACTTCACTAGGGTAGGGTGCACTTTTCTAGATGGGTTTAAGGTAAAAATTCCTCTCCAACAAAAAACCCTAATTTTCTTGCACGATAACAATGACATTTTTCTTTATCCAGTGAAAGATGATCTCTTCAACTTAGCTCTGATGCCATGTTAAGGTTTAAGGTATTATTAGATTTCTTTTCAATTTACTAGATAACCATAGCATATATAACATCATTGAGAGAAACACAAGCACAATATACACAACATTTATCCTGGGAAACCCTCATGGGGAAGAAAACCCAACAAAACTTCCTTAATACAGATAGCCAATACAATGCCAAGAAAATAAAACAAACACTAGAGAATATCCTTTACTAAGAAATGTGCCTCTTTATATTCCTTCTTTCGGCAACTAGTAACTGCATCTTCCTTCAATACTTGTGCACTAGATGAGTGAGTTGAGTGAGTGAACAAATGAGGCATTGGCTTCCTTTATTTATACAAACTGGCGGGTGCTGAAAATGTGTCTCTTCACAGGTAGGTCTGACTTGTCTTCTTGAGTGGTTAAAACCACTTTAAATTTCTTGGGGGCTGACTTCTTAATTTTCATAATACAATTAGGGTTTGACCAATCTGCAAAAGGGGATTTGGTCAATCACAATGCCCGATATAATCAATCCACAAAAGCGGATTGATCTAATGAATAATAAATCAATAATAAATAGAATACTCTTTGCAGTTACAATATTTCAACATTTTATACCAAGGATGCTCAGATATATAGAGATTTTGATTTTCAATATAAAATAGTGCGGAAAGGGGGTTATCTTGGTCATCAAATTCTTCACTTGGTTCATGATGTTGAGCTAAGAGAAGGGCTAATTCTCATCCCTTGATTGTCTTAGAATTCACGATTTTCAAATCATGCTCCTGAATTTTGGCAAGCCAATGTGCAAGTTTTCCTGAGAGGTAAGTTTGTGAGAGTAGAAACTTGACAGCAGGAAAAGGGACTTTTACCTACGTATTTTTTCCAAAAATAAAATGGTGAAATTTTCATATAGATTTGACAAGAGAAAAATCATGTTTCGCAATATAACAGTGTTTGATCTCGTCATCTGATAGACTTTGAATCATGTAACCTATAGATTTTACATTGTTTTAGTCATCACATTGTAAGAGGATAGCATAAATTGCCTCCTCAGTGGAATTGGTGTATATGATAAAGTATTTATCAAAGTTTTGTTTCGCTAAAACCAGTGTGGAACTGATCGCCTTCTTAATCCTAAGGAAAACATTTTCGACATCATATTTCCAGGAAAAAGAATGATCTTGCTTCAAAATATTATGGATTGGTTTAACAATGACAGCAAAATCGGGAACAAATATACAAACAAAATTAATAGTACCCATGAAAGCTTGAACTTCTTTCTTGGATGTGGGGGCATCAAGATTTAAAATGGCGGTAATCCTCTCGGGATGTATACTTATCCTTGAATCAGAAACAATATGACCGAGAAGCTTACCCTTTGTGACACCGAAAATGGATTTGGAAGGATTTAAAGAAATTCCAAATTTTCTAGAGTGCATGAGAACTTTTCTAAGATGATCGAAATGATCCAACCGGTTTTTAGAATAAAAAGTCAAATCATCAAGATAAAATTGGATAATATTACCAATTAGATCATCAAAATCTATCTACATATCTCTTTGAAAGGTGGCACCCGCATTAGACAAGTCAAAAGAAATATGTTAGAAAGAAAATGTGCCCCAACATGTGGTAAATGTGGTTTTATATCTATCAGTCCTTTTTACCTTGATTTGATTATATTCAGAAAAACCGTCAAGTAAGGACATCATTTGAGATCCTACAACCTGTTCTAAAATCATCTCCATATTAGGAAGCGTAAAATTCTCTTTTACACTTTCCCTATTTAATGCATGGAAATCAACACATAATATGATCTGACAGACAATTTTCTGAATAGGGACCAAATTTGAAACCCATTCAGAATACTTGACTGGAAATATTATATGAGCATTCAACATTTTTTCCAATTCTTTCCTAATGGTAGATTCAAGCGCAGGATTGATAGGTATTTTCCTTTTCCCAACTGATTTTTCCTTTTCCTTGATAGGAATGGCATGTTGTATAAGAGTAGGATCAAAACCACAAAGATCCTCAGATGACCAGGCAAAAACATCTTGAAATTCACGAAGTAAATATGCGAATTTCAGTTTCTCTTCATCAAAACATTGGGCACCTATTTTAATGATTTTTGGAGATTCAAGTGTCCCAATATTCAAGGAAATAGTATCCCCAACTCTCCTTTTTGACTCCTCTTCCTTGTGTGTTTCTTTGTTCCCTACATCACTTGATGAGAATGAACTCTCAAGAGGATTCAAGCCTTTAGGAAACTTGTCTTCTTCAACATAAATGATTTCCTTGGGCTTAAAAGGTTCATTCTATTTGAAAGCGCAAATGCCTTTGTCACTGGGAAAACTTGCCATGATTCTACGTTATCAGGGAGATGAGGATGGTATAGATATTGGAACGTACAATCAAGTCTTTGAGGTAAGAGTTGTCGAGTAGGAGAAGCTACAAAAACAACTAATCTATTAGCCATTGAATTAAGTTCCCTCTTAACATGAGTGATGTTGAATGATAACAAATTTGAAATTAACATCCAAACTTGGGTATAACGTTTAAGTAACTTATTGTTTGGTACATAAATTTTCCGTACAAGATTCACAACAAGTTCAAAATCACCAAAAACTGTAAGGTGGCCACATCCAAGATTATATGCATTTTCAATTCCCAACAATAAGGCTTCAAACTCAACAACATTGTTTGTACAAGAAAATTCCAACCTATAAAAGAAATTGTGAATTTTTCCTATAGGAGAATACAAAATGATGTCGGATCCATTACCCTCGTTTGAACATGAGCCATCGAAATGCATGTGCCACGTGCCATCATCAAAATCAATTGGTTCAAGTATAGTGTAACCTTCATCAACAAAGATAGAGTACTCACCCAAATCCTCTTCGAGATAATTTACATTGGGTTGGGGAACGCTCTCTATATAGGGTGAAATTATTCCTTCCCTAAGAACTATAATGTTCTTTCTGTTTCAAGGGATAGATAAATGTGTACCATCGAGTGAAAGGTATCCATTATTTAAGGCCTGCTAGTCCCTTCCCAAAATAATTGAGTAGTTACTCACATGCATATCAATCACTTGGATTTTGAGAGTTGTTCTTATCTCAGGATACACACACAAAACTAAGGTTACATGTTTGATTTCACCTATAGTTGATTTCTGCAGATTATTGTAAGAGAGCGTGATTCTAAAATTTTTGTTGGTACAAGATAAGCCAAGCTCTTCCATGATGATTTTAGACATCACACTTGGACCAGATCCACCATCAATTAGGAAACAATGAGTTATTTTGTCCATGATTTTTACAAAGATGTAGAAAGGAGGGTTTTTCATAGGGTTCCTAAAGCTATTTACACATATTCTATTTACAGTTGAATATTCTTCCTTTGAATCTTAAGATAGATTGGCTATGGTAGAAATATTACCTTCCATAAAGTCCTTAATATGCTTATGTTGTCCCGTGACAACAACCTTTTCCAAAAGGGTAGCATATTCTTTGATGTTAGCCAACTAGTTGAGGATATTATACTTGGAAGAAGGAACAGGAGAAGATACTCCTTGATTTCTTGAGGTTATGACATCTTGTGTATAAACACTTTGAGAGGATGAACTTGGGGCAAAAGAAGTGTGGGGAGGATCAAATTTACTCTTGGCAGCATAAGATATATTCTAGTATTTACTACCATAACATATTCTGGTTCAGCCCAATCTAAAATGACGATAGTGGTATCGGGCCTTTTGCCAAAAATATTATCTCTAGCATTTCTTTTAACTTTGCAGGTATTCTCATCATGATTTTATTCACAAACGTTACACCAAGTGTGATTCATTATGGCCTTTGGCTTAAAAGTTCTTTCATTAGTATTTCGAAAAGGTGCTAGAGAAGAAGTCTAGGGAGAAGAGGAAGAAGAAATTACTTTTAGTTCATAGGCTATCATCCTATTATTCATATCTCGCATGAGTTGTAGAATCACATACATATATGTTTTCTTGAGAGGGTCTCCCTTAGGAAGACATGTTCTTTCAAGTTTATCTTCACACTATAAGAAAGCCTGAAGGGATGAACCGATATTGTCAATAGCCTTTTCCTAAAGTATATGATGATAAGGAGAAGGTAAAGCATTATAATAATGCATAAAAACAACTTGATTTTGAGGACGAATTAGTTCAGGGATTTGATTATATAACTTGGTTGAACGAAGGTTAAAATATTTAATGGTTTCACCATCCTTATAAGCAATATTATTGTATTCCTTTAATTTATCAGTTGGGCTCTTGGGATGTCCATAAGTGGATTTGAACCAATAAACCAATTCTTCCCATGTTGAAAGGATTTTGGGCGGGAGGTCAAAAAAATATGTTGCATCTTTCCCTTCAAGAGAATTGACAAATAGACGCATGCAGGTGTCATTATCATTAGCCCCTATGTTATGACAAGCATTAGAAAATTATACCAGGTGTGCATTTGTAGTAACGATACCATTCCCTGAGAACCTAGGTAAATGATCCTTGAATTTCGGTAGTGGTTGAGTGGCTGGTGTGAGATTCAATGGAGAAGACATGTGCCATGGGGTGGTTGTAGCATCTTCCTCAAATTGGAAAAGTCCATATTTCTTAATGAACTTGGCGGGATTGGTAGTGGATAGAGTATGTATTTGATGACTATAGATACTTCCAATTACAAATGAAGCATAAAGTTGAGAGGAGGAATAACCCCCAGTACCACTACCACTACCTAAAAATTTCATGTTGAAAGTGATAGGTATGGGTGATGAAGATGAACTGGAAGAATCAGATAGGGTTTGCCTAGGAGCACTTTGTTGTGTTGGTAAGAAATTTTTCCTCCTTCCTATTTCATAAATAGGAGTAACTTCAGGGGACAATCCTTTCCTTCTTCGAGAAATACGAGAATTAAAGGACATGAAATAAAATATTAAACATGTAAGAGATTATTGTAAAAGGTCATTGCTGATTTCTGGGCTACCTTTTCCTGGCTTCCCAACATTCACGTATATTTATGTCCCTATCAATTACTTCCAAATAGAGATCAAGTTCAACACAGGTACTACTAGTTGCTAAAATAGTATTAAATAAAGTCAAGGAAATGTTGGTCTGTTCATCAAGACTGTTTTCAATATTTGGTTGTCTCACAATGGGTACTGTCATGGGAACATCAATCAAAGCATAATCAGACAAAACAAAAAATAAAATACAACAGTGGTACAACAACCAGAGAGATATGGAAAGATCTCCCCAGTATGGTCGCCAAATAAATGTCGAGGAAAAGGTATGAAGAACCTCATTCAAACAATTTCATATCTTGCTAGTCTAAGGCAATATAGTTGGGAATGTTACTTAGAATTTATAGCCCCAAAATCAAAACAATCACTTGATCCACAAGTAATATATGCAAGATACCAAAGATGATTTTATTTATTATATGTAACTGTGAAAAAAGACAAGGATAAAGAGACAAGGATAAAAATAATCCAAGAAATATCATTTAAGATACACATGTGAGACAAAAATCAACAATCTGATTTCTTTGTATTAATTTCATTATGAGATACAAAGAAAAATTTCTCTTTACAAACCCCCGCAAGGGTGGGGACCAAATTCAGATTTAGAAGTCTCTGATGGGCACCTTACAAAAATACTCTGACAACAAAAAGAAAACTGAAGATATAAATATGGATCAACTTTCCATAAAAGTGTGTCACTTGACTCTGCAAAATATTCTTTATCAGTCATAAAATCTAATCCATAAACAAACAAGAATACATAGATTGCCTAATATAGATGTTACACCTTTAGAAGCAAGCTACTGAAAGATATGATTCAGTTTTGAATCTTGTTGCCTTCAATAAGACCATGTTGTCATCAAGATGGTTTAGATTTCTGGTAAACTCAGAATGAATGAAGAACAAAATAATCTCACAAGTATAGAGCAAACCTTATATCAGAAGTTCTCCTTCTTCTCTCTACTCTCCTCTTTTGTCTCTTCCCTGGATTGAACTTTTATTCTTCTCCAATAAATTATGGTAGTTCAACTACCTTTATTTTGTTAATCTTTAGTTAGCTTAACCAATAAGTTGAGACAAGTAAATAATAATAAATAAATAAGGGTCTTTTTAAATAATAACTAAATAGGTGGGACCCCTAACTTTTCTTGTTTAAATTTAAACTAAATATATTCCATCCTTTTTACTCCATTTTTCATCACTTTAATGATCAACATAATATAAAATATAACATCCCAAAAATATGCTCGAACGTTGGCCTTGTAACTAACATCCTCATATAAATAGCCAAATATTTTAGCTTTTGAAATTAAAATATGTTTGTTGCCCAAAAATAGAATTATATCCATGTTGTCCAAAATAAATCAGTATAAATGTATCTTTGTTGTCCAAAAATATTTTGTAATCCTACCACAAAAAATAACATTAAAACCCATATTTACTCTAAGAGGCAATCTGCCTCTTTTTACTGTTCTGTGCTTCTTTTGACCCTTCAACGAATTTGACTTGTGAAATAGCCTTAAGTTGACTAGATCCTTGGAGTTGGATCTCAATGATGACATGGGAACAACTATATTTATGGTGTGCATGAGAGGCCATTGATTTAGATGAATCTTTTGAGGACTTGGAGGGATTGGCCACCCTTTTTCCTTTATCCATTTCTAGCTCATGAATGGAAGTTTTGATCCTCTTTCTTGCATGAGAAGATTTGATTGGTGAAACAACATGGTCAATTTAGGCATTTTGATTTGATGATAATGGAGTAGGGGGAAACAGTAATGATGGTGTAGGCCAACCATGATGATGTACAGTGGGCTGATGGAAAAATTCTTGCCACCCATCATTGATGGGTGGTTTTGGCTGCATAGAGACATGAGGGGGGACACAAACACCAAAGAAGTTTTGATGAGGCTGAAAAGGAGGTCTCTTGGGTCTGGGTTGCAAAATCCCTTGGCCAACTAAATTAAAAAATCATGCTTGGAAAAGATAATTTAATTCTTGCGGACCAACATTAAAATGAATTGAGAACCATGGCCTTCTATGGCCCCTTTTCCAATTATTACCTCTGCGTCTATTGGCACCTCTACCATTGTTTCCCCTGCTGAAAAAAGTCATCCTAAAGAAAGGTTCAAATTAGAATATGAAATTCTTTTAACTATCCATTCATTAACACTCTACCTGAATAAAATCAAAATGTTGGCTCTATCATTCACAAAAAAATCAAATGCAATCTATCCATTGATACAATCCATCACATTTCTAATTTAATAACAATTGCATTGGAACATGAGGTTACAGGGTCATCGGGAAAATGGGGGGATTTGTAATGAATGAAAAATGATAGCATAGACGGGAATGAATAAATGGATATTGTTCAAGAAAAATGAAGAACCTTGTTCTCATCAAAAACAAGCTCTCCAAATCATAATTTTCAATTTGAGTCATCATCCAATCATTTTCCATCCTTTTAATTCATTATAATAGAACATGGAATAATTTACATGTTCTTGGGAAAATGTGGGGTATATAATGAGAGAAAAATGAAAATATGAACGGGAACGAGATGCTTACTTTTCTATTACATGAAATATCATTCATTAATCTCAAAACCAACACTACGATCATTTGCTGAAAACCGAAATCGATCATATCCCAAAATGGTTTTCTTTATTAACTAGATCAAATCAATAAATCATATTTTCAGTGTAAATCATAACATGAAGGAACTATAAGAACTCTTCACTGTCATTTTAAAGCCTGTTATAACTCCAAAACAAATTTCTTACAAAATCAACTTGGGTTCGAAGCCTCAATATCAACCTTACTATAAGAGTTTCTCAAACCAATTTTAATTTTAAAAATCAAATTCCTTTGAGATAGATAACATGTGAAGCCATGGTTTTGTTAAGTTCGCTCACTTATTTTTCAATAGTTGGGTTGGGAAACCAAACATTTTCGAGCCAAGTTCTGAACCCAATAATCGAACCCCTTGAATTAGTGGAGGAACTAGGCCAAACAAAAAGGCATGAGGATTGAAGAATAAGGTCAAGACAAAGCCCAAGAGAGAAACAATGGTCATGATCACTCTGCCTAGGAATATAAAGTCCATTAAATACAAGATGGAATTGAAATACAATGAATAATCTCTTATTATATTTTACAATAGCTGTGATAATAACATGGAGAACACAACCCTTATAGCTTCCAAACCAAGTCGAGGGAGGAACATAGCACACTTAAACCCAAAACCCCATCCATAATTTGACAACTGTCGTGACAACAATACACAAACACTTCAAAACCTGTGTAAGAATGGTACGATAGTTAAGAGGAGGATGAAGAAAAATGGAGTGAAGAACAAAGTTGCCTATCAGCTGCATTTTGCGGGATCATCTTTGTTGTGAAGAACATAGTTCAGATTTTGCAGGATCATCTTGGAGTGAAGAACATAGTTGCCTATCAGCTGCATTTTCTTCTTTTGATGCATTGTCTTTTGAGAGGGAGTTTTTTTCCCACATGGTTTTCCCTCTTTCATCATTTTATTCAGTTTTCATTAGTTGCATTGTACATGAGTACCTAATATGGCCTAGTTGTCGAGACTCATTTTTTATTCCTCCATAGTGATGTTCAGGGAGTGTTGGAAATATTTCTATTTTCGACTCACTAGTTCAATGGTAGTTAACTGGACCTATTTATATTATAGACTTTCTATTTTAGACCATCACTATTATGCATGCATTCCTAAGAAAAATCTCATTGTTTGTTCATTTTTCTTAATTATGAAATTTTCTTTCCTATATGAGTGTATATCACTCATTCATTGTATCACATTGATAAGCTCATTGGAGTAGTGTGAATATATTTTCTCATTCTTCCATATTGAATCTCTTGTCCTTCTATTGATAAGTTTTGTTTGTATTTTCTTTATCTAGGTCTCCTGTGCAAGTTTCCATGAAACATTGACAACTACTTCAAGAAACATTGGGAGTAATTTTTAAAAGAAGAGAACATCATCAAAGAAAAGGGTCAGAAGATCAGAACATAAACGTTTCGACCATCACTATGCAACCAAGTCTTTGATCAAGAAAACAAATATCTCCAATTTTCTTCTTCTTCTTCTTCTACAACATTTTTATGAAGGCTTTATGCTTGTATTTATGAATTGAGTATAGGGTTGACATTTTTAAGTGTCTTTCTTTTATTCTTCCGAGACTCTTTCTCTAAAAAGATCATGGATTATTTTACAGCCATATATGTGACTAATAAATGTAAGCCAAGATTGTCTAAATGATTCAAGGAAGTTCATTTCTTTCATTTGACAAGATTCATTTATGAACATTAGTCAATTGGCTTACTAAAATGCTTTCTATTGTTGAATATGTTTTATGAAACTCCACAGAGAACTAATTAGGGGTGTAATTTCAATGATTTCTCAAACTATGAGTTTCTAAGAATGATATTTTTGAAGTGAGCCTATCATATTCTCTTATGTTTCGAACACAATATTCTTTTAAAGTTCTATGGAGTGATCAAGATCATTTCACTCTTTTTCTTGTGAGAAAATATGGTTGCATCTTATTTTTTGCATATGTTTTAAAGGGTTGTAATAATAAAGTTGATCATGTAATTATTTTAATTTTGAAGTCTTTCTTCATCTTTTTCATTCTTATAGAAAGTTGTTTGGTCCATTTCCAAGCAAATGTTGTATTCAAAGAGTAATCTGGTTATCAAGAACCATTCTATACATAGACTAAAGCAATAAGATTTGGGGTTTGTTGTCTAGCATTTCCCATTTGGCAGTCTAATCCAAGAACATCAAGATACATATTTTGGACAATCACAGAGGAGTACCAACTCTATAAAAACACAGGGGGATTTTATCCTCGTGAGATTGCTATTGGGTTTGTGACCAATATTAACATCAAAAAAATTTGTGGCTCCACCAAAGAACGATTTTTTTTCAAGAAATATGATATTCTATAGGATCAGATATTATTGGAAAACTAGAAGTTGTCTGGTTGAAATTTTGAAAGACGATCTAGAGATTGATTTAAGATGATATGGGTTCTTGAAAACCGCGTTCAAAGAGCATTAAATGGCCTTTAATACATGTTGTTGAAGTTTCAGTCACAAATAATTTGTGACAATTTATATAGAACCAAAGAACCATCCAAGATTTGGGAGGATGATCTCCCTGACAACTCCATCATTGAAACTCTAGATTTTAATGAAGAAGAGATCTTCCAAGCATAAAAAAAAAGAAGGGAATTTGCAAAAATAGGTTATGTTCGGCCCTTCATTTTTTAGGAAGAATTGGGCAAGTTTTGACTAAGGATGAGTTGCGCAAACTCCATCAGAGGCCAGAGAAAGAGAAACATAAAGCAGTTGCGGAAGTCAGTGCAATGCCAACGACAAACGGTTGAAATAGAACAAGAAAGAATGCAAACCGAGAAGGAAAACACAACCTAACTATATATAGGACCAAACACAATTTTAAAAGGGTTCGCATATTCATTGGATGGTTCATTCGTCTGGTCGCTCATCAGTTAGTTCATGAATTGGTTGGTTGGGTTGAGTTGAGTCGGGTGGGTCAGATTCACCCAGGGTTTGGGATTAGTTGTTGATAATTGTTGCAAGTCGAAGGAAGACAATGTTGAGTCTATAATGAATTGGACCTATCAGTCGGAGAATTAGACATTCTGTGGCATGAGTCCAGAGCCAAAAGTTTGTACTGAGCATTTTTATGTAATGTTGATTGTGTAATGAGAGAAAGATCCAAAAGATAATATGAAGCAAGACCAAATTTCAAATATGTTGCATATTTGTATGTTTACTTATGCATTACAGTATTTCCTTATAACTTATGAGTTCTATTTGATTTTTCAACGTTTAAATGCTTGCTCACAACATAAGTAGGTTTGATTAGTGAATTTATATGTTTCAGATCTGTTAATGTCTCTTACGCAAGAACATGAATGAGTTATGACTTCTCTATGGATCCTCTTTAGTCTTTTTCCTAGCCTTCCCTATCTATCTATCTCAACAGTGCTTCAGGTGAGACTTCTTTTTTTCAGAGGAGATGAAAATGCCATCGCTCTAGACTACACAGTACCTTTTGTTGGTAACCTGAGAAGGACCTTGGTCTGATCAAATTTGCGCCAACAAAATGGTTTTGTTGTCGGGACCTGTGTTAAAAGGGAACCTGTAGGGAGAATGTTGTCGTTGATCCATAGATATGGCATTGATAAATGGTGGGAAATGAATTGTGATTCCTTCATATGGAAAGAAGTGGAACTAAGGAGAAAGTCAGTGGAAAATAGTCGTGAAGCAATCTTTTACTCAGAAAGATCGAGCAACCAGTATGATATTTTCTAGGTTAAATTCTCGGAAGAAGTTTTTCACTGGATAAAGAGGCTCTAAGAAGCTCCATAGTTCCAGGGACAGGACAAGAATATCTATGCGTCGGATACCAAAAATTTAGCAGCACTCCAGAGGTTGGATTGCCCAGTTACATGAGTTGTGGATTTTTGGGTTAGCACCACGCTAGAGGGATACATAATCGAATTTGCAGCTGAGAACCACAAGTCTTTTTCACAGGCAGGGGAAAGTTTCAAGAAAGGTGTAAGGGGAAGACTGTTGAGAGAAATCCCCCTGTGGATTAAGGTTTTCTTGATGGCGGAAGGGATGTAGATTATGTCCCCGACCGAGATGGCAATGTAAACACCCTCGCTTGGGGTAGGGCGAGACAAGGTGAGAGTCATGTCATGAGAGATGGGAAGGGTTCTTTGAAAAATGGGGGGGAAACAATAGGAAATGGACTCAAGAGATGAGCGAGCCTTGAAGAGAGCCACCATAGTTGAGAAGTGGTGGCGCGACAAGATCAAGAAAATCGCAAGACAATCTAAAAAGTTGAGGAAAGAAGGTGGATCGGGAGAAGTAGAGGAAAGACAGATGGAAGAACTGCAGAATATAAGAAGACAAGAATGATTGGCTAGTCAAAGATTAAACGAGAGAGAAGTGAGGAGAGAAAGAACTCCCTAGGAAGTGGGACGAGAAGGAGAAAGTAGATATGTAAGGGAGGAGGAAGTTGGCATGAATATTGGAGAAGAAAGAGAAGATTCAACCCCGATAACAGGAGAGATCGAGAATCCGACCGAAGAGATAATCCCAGTGGAAGTTAACGAGACCCCCTAGATCAAAGAAAACCGCCCGGAAGCCAGTGGTGCTAGCCCCGAATCACCCATACCCCAAGTTTCTTCTATACAAGCAGTAAGTTTGATACTACCTTCGCATGCTAGTTATGTTCCAATAAAATTAGTTAGTCAGTCACAACCATGAAGTGCGGGTACAGGGAGGATATTGGGATCCCCCGTTAGATCACAAGAAGGACCGTTAGGTTTCACATTGATACTAACAATAGGATAACAATGGCCATCCATGTGAGAGGTTCAATTTCTCAATACCTAGAATTTTGGGGTAAGGGAGATGAAGACGTTGAACAACATTGGTTCCTATGTGAAGCAATCTGGAGATCCAGAGGGACTCCAGATGCAAATACGTTAGTCGAGTTCCAGACTACCTTGAGGGGTTGCGCTCTCAAGTGGTACATGAATATTATTGAACCACGAGTGCCAGGGATGCAAGGTCAAGCGTTCACACTTGGCCATGTACGGACAAGGTTTATAGCAAAATTTAAACTACCTCAGTCAAAACACCAGGCTCTGTCTAAGTTGTGCGAGATCCAGCAGAGGGAAGGTGAATCATCCTGGGAGTACAACCAAAAGTTTAAAGATGCCATAGGGAGGTTGGCACATCCAATACATGAAGAATATCAAAGGGAGTGGTACATTCAGGGGCTGCTTCCCCTGATTCGGATCCTACTAATGCAACAACAGATAGGCACATTAACAGATTCCTTGGAACAATTGATGAAGATTGAAGCCATGGAAGGATACCCCGGGAGCCTAAGAGTAACCCGACCCCCAGTAGATGTGAATATAGCGCAACTACAAGGGAAGATATCGAAATTGACAGAAAATATTTAGGAGCTGACGATACCCAGATCGGGACGAACACAGGTTTGGTGCACTGGATGTTATATGGAAGGTCATATAGTGAATGAATGTCTGAGAATGAGGGGACTAGGACCTCCTCAGAATCTAATGGTAACCCCACAGGGACCCATGGGAGGATTTGCGCAAGTGTCGACGAATTCATCATTCCATAACCCTACCCCATATCATTCTTTCCCAGGAGGCCGAGAAACACCGATAGTGGAGTATTGTGAGATATACCAAATCCATAGGCATGGGCCAAGATAGTGCGCCATCATGCAAAAATATTTGACAGTACCAAACACAGTACATTGCGAGTTCTGCGCATCTACCATGCATACTACCAATCAATGTAGAGCATTGGATGCACTTGCAGATAGGTTAGACCGAACAACATTCAGGGTGAATGAAAACCCTCAGGGACCAGGAAGAGGTCGAGGAAGTGGAGCCAGAGGAGATTTCAGAGGAGGAAGGACTAGGGGAAGAGGACCAAGCAAATGTTATAACTGCGATGAACAAGGTCACTTGGCCAGAGATTGTCCTAATCCAAGTCGACCATGGTGCTCTCACTGCAGAACCAACGGATACACAACTGAAGACTACCCAGAGTTAATTGCAAAGTGGGAAGATAGAGTACAACAAAGAGGAACTAACCTTATCAGTTCAGAGATCAAGAGGATTTATAAGGGATAATTTCCCAACCTTAACATAATTACTCGAGGAGGAGCGAAGACAGGAGATGATGTTGATACTCTACCTTAGATCTAGAAAGCAACACCTAAGGGAGACAAGTATGATCCCATAAAGAAAAATATGTTCTTTAAAGATGCCATAGAAGTATTCTAGAATATTCCTAGTCATTAAATGCAAGATAACCCCCNCCTAACATGGCACAAGTCCCTGCTTCACCCCCTACACCCAGAAACCCTGTAATCATACCAAGATAGTCTGAGCAACCCCAGAATGTAGTTGACCTTTGGTTTCAATTATTCTTTGACATTCTAGGGAATGAACAACTAACAGAAAATTTGTGCAACGCACTGTACCTAGTATTAGGGAATGAGGAACCCTCAGAAGCAAGGATAAGGGCTAATCTTCTTGAGAAGAGTACTCAAAGAGTGCAGCGAAGAAAATTGTGAACCAGAAAAGAATTTCGACTGGTAACCCAGTTAGACGACTTCAAAATTAAGTACATCATGTTGGACCTAGGGTCATATGTGAACATTCTTCCTAAGAAGACTTGCGAATCCTTAGGAAAATCGGGACTGACATATTCCCCAATTCAGTTAAGAATGGAAAATCAATATTGTATCTTCCCCATAGGAAGGCTGGAGAACGTGGAAATCGATGTAGTAGGAGTAAAATAAGTAGTTGAATTTGAAGTCATTGAGATCATGGGAGACAAATACCCCTACGCTGCATTACTTGGCATCGATTGGGCCTATGACAATTATGCAATAATCGACTTAAAAAAAGACACCATGAATTTTGAAGCTGAGGGAATCAAGGTAGTTCAACCTTTGGATCCATATGTAGGACCTAGGTACACAGAACCAATAGACAATAATATGGAGGGAGAAGACCTAGACTAGTTGTACACTGTAACAGTGGGGGCAAGAAACGATTATATAAACCCTAATGTCGATGGATCAGTAAGCTGGAAAAGTATACAGTCAACATACGAAGATTCAAAACTAGCTTTTGAGAGTTGGAAATAAGGCTCACACGAAAGATTCTCAAGAAGATGTGCAATTTTCAGAATGACCAGATGGGTTGGGACCAAAGTTAGATAACACCCAGTATACGATGGTACCTCAGATCTAGACAACTTCTTGCAGAAGATGGAACAAATGTGAGAGAAGATCAAAGAATCTCAGTACTAGATGTAGCCTTTTAGAACACCCCCGCCAGATGGTGGGCCACTCATAACGACATACTTAGAACTTGGGAAAAGGTGAAGCAAGCTATCAAGTACAGGTTCTAGAATAAAGAGTAGCTGGAATCAGAGATGTAGACAGATCTCCAAGTTGCACAACTATTCAACAGAGAATCAGATCCTAGAATACACATTGAACGATGCTCGACACAGTGGTAGGATACAGAGATACCCTCTCGCTTCTCGGTTTAGTTATTCCCCCACTCTCTAGGCCAAATCCCAAAATCTTAGTTCATACATGAGGAAACCAGAAGACAAACCAGCGACTGGCAGACACTGGCGGCTCAATTTTGCAAGGACTTCTCATTCTCAAGTAAGTACCCTGAGCTTGAGCTAGCCCTGCAAAAGATTAAAGAACTTATTTTTACAACCAATAGTAATAAGAGATCAAACTTTGTAGTGTGTCCCAAGCATACCCAATAACTTCAGACTAAACTCCACTTACCCTCAACTGAGAAGATTTAGAAAGCCTATATGAACTAGAAGAACTGAGAAACCTACCCATCAAAGAGACAGAGGGGAGCAGAGAAATCCAAAACACCATACCTAGCCAGACCGATAGTTCCTACAATCACCCATTAAAATGGGGTAGACTCAACATAGGGATTGCAGAGAAACCCAAGATAGCTATGGTAGGAGATTACTGGGATGAGAAAACCAGTTAGGAAATACAAAGTTTACTGAGGGAATATGAAGATTTGTTCCCAAAGACTTTTTCAGAATTAAAGGCAATCAAAGGTTTCATGGGATAAATGAAGATTGAGTTAAAACCAGGATCCAACCCTGTCAGACATAGACCATACTATCTTAACCCAAGAGTAAAAGAAAAAGTAAAGAAGGAGATTGATAAGATGTTAGAAGCAAGTCTCATTTTTGTGGTAGAAAAAGCATAGTGGGTCAGCTCGATAATCATTCAAAGCAAGAAATACACTGAGGATATTAGAGTCTGTGTGGACTATAGAAGCCTCAACTCTGCCTGTGTGCACGACCCTTTCCCAACACCCTTTACTGATGAGGTGTTAGAACAGGTTGCGGGGAAGGAAGCATACTCATTCATAGATGGATTTTCAGGATACCATCAAGTCAGGATTATTGAAGAAGACAAAAGACATACCACTTTCATTACATAATGGGGATCTTTTGCATACAATGTAATGCCATTTGGTTTAAAGAACGCCCCTGCAATTTTTTCCAGGATTGTGATAGCAACCTTTAGAGAATTCATTCACAAATTTATAGAAGTTTATATGGAAGATTGGACAATATATAGCCTTCTTAAGGAACATGTAGCACTAATAAGGCTAATGTTTGACAGATGTAGATAATTGCAAATCTCATTAAATCTTAGAAAGTGTATCTTCTGTGTGCCACATGGAAATCTGTTGGGCCACATAGTCTGCCGAGAAGGAGTATTGGTAAACCCAACCAAATTTGCGGTCATTGTGAATATGACACCACCTACGAGTGATAAACAATTGCGCTCCACACTAGGACACACAGGTTACTATAGCAGGTTCATTCAAATATATGTCAACATTACTACACCTCTGGAAAACCTCCTGGAAAAGGATGAAACATTCCAATGGACTCCCAAATGCGATAAAGCATTTGAGACACTTAAGGAGAAAATCATTACAACATTGATTCTGATATTCCCAAACTGGGAGAAGGAATTTCACGTCCATGTAGATGTTTTTGGAATTGCCTTAGGAGTTATCTTAAGGCAACCTAGATATGGAGCTATGGATCACCCTATCTATTTTGCAAGTCAAAAGTTTTCGCAAGCAGAACACAACTATACAACAACAAAAAGGGAAGGCTTAGCAATGATTTATGATTTACAAAAATTTAGGCATTATCTGTTAGGATCTCATTTCAAATTCTTTACTGATCATTCCGCACTGAAATACCTAGTTAACAAACCTCTGTTGGAAGGGAGAATTTGTAGATGGTTGTTGTTATTTCAAGAATTTTCCTTTGAAGTCATCATCAACCTGGGACGATGCAATGTCGAAACCGACCATCTATCCAGGCTAGAGTCAGGATAAAGTGGTGCAGCAGTGGATGACCAGCTCCCAGATGCAAACTTGTTCAGGATTGAGGCCATACCTGAATATCTGGAGGACATAACAATATTTCTTAGTACAGGGGCTTGTCCTGAAACATATTCCACAACCCAGAAACTCCATATGGTCATGAGAGCAACAGAATACCAACTGATCGCTGCACAATTGTATAAACTAGGACTAGACAACATCCTCATATGATGCGTATTGGATCATGAAAGGCAAGACACACTCTAGGAATGCCATAGTGGAATCGCAGGAGGTCACGTAGGAGGAAAGGCCATGGCAGAGAAAGTTCTATAGGAAGGACTTTTGTGGGCCACACTATTCAATGATGCAAAATCATACGCTAGATCGTGTGATGTTTTTCAATGGGTGGCCAAGCCATCCTACTGAGACAAACTTCCACTACAACCAGTTAGAGATCTACAGGCATTTGAGAAATGGGCAGTTGACTTCATTGTAACAATCAACCCCACAACCAAACATTCAAAGGCTAGGTACATCATTACCGCAACTGACTACCTTACCCGTTGGGCAGAAGTAGTAGTGGTACAGGACTGTTCGACAAACACTGTTGCCAGTTTCATTTTCGAGAATATCATTACCCGGTTCGGATGTCCCAAGAGCCTAACCAGAGATCAGGGAGATCATTTCATTAGCAGCACTATAGCAACACTTACAACATAATTTCTTATCTAGCATCACAAGAGCAGTCCATACCACCCATAGGCCAATGGGATAGTTGAATTTTTCAACAAGATTCTGGAAAAGGGACTAACAAAGTTTTGTTCCACAAACCAAGAGGACTGGGATGATAGAGTTCTAGCTATATTATGGGCCTACAGGAGAACCACAAAGAAACTCCATAGATACACACCATTCCAATTAGTCTATGGGAGAGAGGCAGTTGTGCCTGCAGAGTTCATCACTCCAAGCTCGTATATCACACAAGTCATGCATATGACAAAAGATGAATCAATGGCGTCGAGACTTGCGGAGCTATAGGAACTCAAGGAAACCATATTTATAGCAAACTTCCATCAGTCGGTTGAAAAGGAAAGACAAAAATCTTGGCATGACCGACACATTAAGACCAAGGTATTCACATAAGGGGACAAGGTGTTACTCTACGACTGTCGATACCAGAAGCATTCTGGAAAGTTGCGTATGCACTGGTTGGGACCCTTCATAGTTGCGGAGATCTGACCCACAGTAGCAGTCAGACTCGTGCAAATGGATGGTGTTCTATGACTGGGATGGGTGAATGGCGCTCACCTGAAGCCCTACCTGTCTCAAAACTGAGAGAGAATAATAGTCGCTCCAATCCGAAGGATCTTGTACAATAGATAGATTTGAGTTTTGTTTTCTTTCTGAAATTTTGTAAATGCAGTTAATAAAGTCCATATGCGCAGTATTGTGCCATAACACATAGTTCATTTGTTTTGTCTAAGTGTTGGTCAATATAGAACTGATGACTCAGTAGTACAGGACCTGAAGCATAAGAGATTCCATTAATGATAGTCATTAAAGTCAACAGGGACAAACTTTGTGGTCAGAGGGGCCATGAATCCATTTTTTGTTTTTTAAATTGTTAAAATTAAAAAAACTCGTTGGTTGTGGCTAAGCCAAAGGAGTACAACGAAGAGATGACCTAACAATTCCTTGCAGAAGCATCACTCCTCACCCGAAAATGGCAGGAAAAAGTTGAAAGCTTCCAAGGAGTAAAGAACAGATCATTAGAGTTGGTACCCGAATTGGGCCCTTTGTTTGAGGAGGTAACGGAAGAAAGAGCACAAACAGAAGAGCCCAAAGAAGAAGAAAATATGGGCGAAGGAAAACAACATATGCTCCTGAAGGATGTGAAAGAACCAAGAGCTTGACTCGAGGATGAGTCAAGGATTGTGGTCGGAGCATTTTGGGCCCTTCGTTTTTGAGGAATAATTGGACAAGTTTTGACTAAGCACGAGTTGCCCAAATTCCATTAGAGGTTGGAGAAAGAGAAACACAAAGTAGTTTTGGAAGTCATCACAACGCCAACGAAGAAACAAATGGTTGCAACAGAACAAGAAATCATGAAAACCGAGAAGGAAGACACAACGCAGATATATATAGGACCGAACACAATTGTAAAAGGGTTCACCTGTTCGTTGGATGGTTCATTCGTCTGGTCACTCATCAGTTAGTTCATGATTTGGTTGGCTGGGTTGAGTCGAGTCGGGTGGGTCAGAGTCGCCCAAGGTTTGGGATTAGTTTTTGATAATTGTTTTAAGTTGAAGGAAGACAATGTTGAGTCTGTAATGAATTGGACCTATCAATCAGAGAATTAGACGCTCTGTGGCATGAGTCCATAGCCAAGAGTCTGTATTGAGCCTTGTAATGTAATGTTGAGTCTGTAATGAGAGAAAGATCCAAAAGATAATATGAAGCAGGACCAAATTTCAAATATGTTGCATCTTTGTATGTTTACTTATGCATTACATTATTTCCTTATAGCTTATGAGTTCCATTTCATGGTTCAACGTTTAAATTCTTTCTCACAACATAAGTAGGTTCGATTCATGCATTTATATGTTTCAGATCTGTTAATGTCTCTTGCGTAAGAACATGAATGAGTTTTGATTGCTCTATGGATCCTCTTTAGTCTTTTCCCTAGCCTTCCCTATCTATTTGTCTCAGTAGTGCTTCGGGTGAGACTTCTTCTCTTCAGAGGAGATGAAAATGCCAACACTCTAGACTACATGGTACCTTTTGTTGGTAACCTGAGAAGGACCCTAGTCTGATCAAATTCACGCCAATAGGTTCCATGGGAAACATGTTTTATTTCTAAAGAAAATGAAGTTGTTGGTGAACTGTTGGGTATGTGTTATATCTTTACATGACTAGAACTAGTGTCTACGTTGTGTTGGTCATGTAGGGGGGTAAGAAGGGGGAAGAAACGCCTCATTTCCCAGGGGGTCACAGGGGGGTTTGTATGGGGGCAGAAGCCCCCCTTCATGGGGGTTCGGGGGCAACGCCACATATTTTTTTTTTACCAGTTTTTTGGCACATGGTTTTTTTCCAATGGTTTTCTATTTCCACTTAAGGAATTAGGATTGTTAACTAATATAGGTTATTGGATTAGGATTTTGGATGCTACGAGATCCTACATGTACATTGTATTGTAAACAGTGTATGATGAGATGAATATAGAAGATGTTGGTTTTCACAGTTTGGGTTTCCACGGGAAAAATCTTTGTGTAATATGTTTATTTTCCATTGTATATTTTCTGCTCTTTTATTGAAAATTTGTTTGCAGTAAATAATTGTACAAGGTTAAAATATACATTTGGTATCAAAGTGATTATTGGCTTCAGGGTGACGCATTTCAGTAAACCAATTGACTAATTTTCAGAATTAAAGATTTCCAAATGCAAGAACTGAACCTTCATGAATCATTTAGACAATCATGGCTTACATTTATCAGTCACATATATGGCTATAAAATACTCCATGATATTTTTAGAAAACGAGTCTTGGAATAATAAAAGAAAGACACTTAAACATTTCAACCTTATGCTTAATTCATAAATACAAGCATAAAGTCTTGCGAAAAATGGTGTAGAAGAAGAAGAAGAAGAAAAATGGAGATATATATTTGTTTGATCAGAGACTTGGCTACATACTAATGGTTGAACCTTTTCTATTCTTATCTTTTGACCATTTTCTTTGATGATTCTCTCTTCTTTTAAAAATTTCTCCCAATGCTTCTTGAAGTAGTTTGGGTTTTGTCCTTTTAGAAGTTTCTACATGCATATTTTTTGGAATAAACCACTTTAATTAATTCTTTATTGAAGTCCCATTAATGAATTTGTGTCATTGAAATTTTTTTCTCAAAGTGGGACCCATTTCTTATTTAATAAAATTTATTTAATAAACCTTTATTTCCCAATTTTCAAGTTGACTGCCTTTTTTGAAAAGTGGAATTTGTTTTAATTTTTTTAGCATTATAGTTAATTTTTCAACCGTGGAAACCATTCTAGAAGTGATATTCATCATCATAGATTTCCAAGGAGTCCTCTTGAGAAAAAGTTGGAGTTTTGGATCTCAATTTATAGCCTCGGGAAGTCGAGGTTCTAAACAAATTTACCAACAAACCACACGAACATAGTTGACCGTTATTTTAATTTATGGGAGAATTGTGGCCAAATTCAACACTTAAAAACCTGTTCCATTGTCTTCTTTCTCGAATTACCTTTCCAACAAGGTATAGTTTTCCCAAAACAGGCACCTGAATATTGAGTTATGAACTTCTGAAGGTCGTTGCTCAGCAGTCGTACATTTAATTCATGGATCATTTTCGGTCCTTGATTAAAATTCACCCTGTTCTAATCCCATATGTAATGTGGTGAATGAAATGTTGGTGTTTATAATGAAAACTATTACATACTTTTCATGAATTAATAAAAAAAATTGATGGCCCACTTGCCTAGTCATAGCCTAGCCAACGTCCATGTCGTTGCCCAGTCTGTGCCCATGTGTCATAGTATGATAGAATGCCACATGTCATGCTGTGATTGGTTTCCATATCCCCATGTGTCGTAGTATGATAGGAAGTCACATGTCATGATGTGATTGGTCACCACATGTCATAGTGTGATTGGTCGCCATATCTTGGAGTGTCACGGGGGTAGTATGTCACGGTGTTGTGGGGTCATGGGGGTCAAGGGAGTGAGGGATAAGAAGATTCATGGTACCATGGACAAGATAACGTGTGGAGGAGAGGAGTGTAGAGAGACAGAATGTGATATGAAAATAAACTAAGTACAGTGGATGGATCGTTCAGACGGGTGTAGGGGGTGGAGTGGAGTGAAGAGAGGGGGAAGGGGATAAGGAAAATAACCTAAGTAAAGTGGATGGATCGGTCGAACGGGTGTAGGGGTTGGAGTAAAGTGGAGTGAAGAGAGGGGGAATGGGATAAGGAAAATAAACTTAGTAAAGTGGATGGATTGGTCAAACGGGTGTAGGGGGTGGAGTGGAGTGAAGAGAGGGGGAAGGGGATCAAATACTAAGAAAAATGGAAGGAAATAAGAAGAAATTGTAAGAAATGGAAGACAGAGAAATTGTGAGAAGAGGAAGTATGGAGAAGTGAAAGTATTCCAACAAATTCAAGTATTGAGAATGAGTACCAATACTAAGTACCAAGTATGAGTACCGAGAATGAGAATGAGACTAAGTATATGAGAGGAAACTTAGTGCCGAGAGAGAAACCAGTTGTGTTTCACATGAAGAAATACTCTTTGAGAAAAAATAAATGGATATCTTGAGTATAAAGACTCGGATTTTGAATCTGTAAAATGCGTGATGAAGATGCGATTGAGAGCTACACTATGATCTTGTGATCGTTCAAAATTTCCTTTTTTTTATATCATTTTTTTATTCCAAAGAGCAGAAAACTGAGGAGACTAAATTTTCAATCAACAACTGGATCCAACTATGGGACAGTGACCCCCTATGGGTTTTTGAGAATCCATAATATTGGTCAACTTCTTTCTTCATTGGTCTATAGAGTCATCTTCAAAATAAATTCTTGTAATTTCTTGTCCATTGGGCCATGGAGTCATCTTCAAGCATTATCTCCATCTAACAACTTCTTTATTGTACAAAATGTTGACTGAAGAAACAAATTATGTACAAAGAAGATCTACCTCCCCTATCATATTTGAAGGAAAGGGACACTTCTCAAGTGAAAGTAGATTTCCAATGGATCCATTCAAGCATCCATATGATCTATGGAATGAACTCCAAAATTGGGAACATATCGGTGTTTTCATCAAGGAATCAAGAGTATGCCCAAAGAATATTGAAACAAAACTCAGTTGGATGTGCCCAAAATCTACTTGCATTGTTTGGAAAAAAAATCTTTGGAACCATGACTCAATAAAATCAACTCTTGGTTTCTCATGAGTGTTGTTATCTTTGGTTGAATGAGAAGTTTTCCATTTTAAAATTTCTTCATCTTTCTCTGTATTAGTGACCAAATACAATATTTTTGATTCATCAACAATATATTGAAATCATTCTTCCTTCATGCAATGACCATGTTTCCATGATGAGGTTGCAAATATAAATTTTTGTTGAACATTTGTGGAGAACTGTAAAGTTGTATTTTGTTTTTCATGTAGAATTTAACCTTGTACAATTATTCACTGCAAAAAAAAATTCAATAAAAGATTAGAAAATATACAATGGAAAATACACACATTACGTAGAGATTTTTCCCTTGGAAACCCAAACTGGGAAAACCAACATCTTCTATATCCATCTCATCATACATTGTTTACAATACAATACACATATAGGATCTCATATCATCCAAAACCCTAATCCAGTAACCCAGATTAGTCAACAACCTTAATTCCTTAACTGGAAATAGAAAACCATTGGAAAAAAAACATGTGTCGAAAAACCACCCAAAAACAAACATGAAAATAATAACACATACCCAACATTCTCCCACTTGTTGTTTTCTTGGCATACATGGGGTTACAAGGTTACATAGTCAACAATTTAGGGAAACAATGCCCATATATCCTCTACACCAAGAGAACTTCTCAGTGCTCACATATTTTGTTAATGAATCTACAACATTCTTCAAAGTGTCCACCTTCATCAAAAACACCTTCTTTTCTTCAACCATGTCTCTCACAAAGTGATATTGAACACCAATATGCTTTGTATTCGAATCATAAGTTGTGTTCTTCGCCAGAAAAATTGCACTCTGATTGTCATAATCTATCTTTACAGCTTGTTGTACCAACCCAATACCTGAACACAATCTTTGTAACCATATTGCTTCCTTGCTTGCATGAGTGGCTGCCATGTGTTCATCTTCTATAGTTGAAAGTGCCACTACATACTGTCTTTTGATCATCCAACCGATTGCTCCTCCAAATAGGTTAAACACATATCCTCTTGCAAATCTTCTATGATCTAGATCTCCAGCCCAATCTACATCCACAAAGCCATGCATGTCCAATACTCTATCCAATCCTGGTCTTCCTTGGTAGCACAGTCCATAACTAGTAGTGCCACGCAAATACCTGAAAACTCTCTTTACTGTTGTCCAATGATCCTTCCTTGGTTTTGACATATGTATTCTAAAAACTCCCACTGCATGTGCAATTTCTGGTCTAGTACAGACCACTACATACATCAAACTTCCAACCACACTCGCATATGGAACATGAGATATGTCCTCCTCCTCTTATTGTGTCTTGGGACACTGATCCGCAAATAACTTTACACCTACAGGAATAGGGACCCTGATGAGTTTACATTATTTCAAATTAAACCTCTACAATATTGTTTCAACATATTTTCTCTGATTTAACCATAGTTTCTTGTATTTCCGATCTCTTTTAATTTCCATGCCCAAAATTAAATTTGCAACACCAAGATCCTTGATGTCAAATTTAGAGGACAACTGAGTTTTCACAACATATCTTATGAAGCCAAGTCCTGACATATAAGTATCAATTTTTTTATACCACATCCTTGGTGATTGTTTTAAACCATATAGGGACTTTTCAAGCTTGCATACCATGTCCTTCTTTCCCTTCACAACAAAGCCTTTTGGCTGCTTCATGTATATTTTTTCTTCCAGATCCCCATGTACGAATGTTGTCTTCACATTCATCTATTCTACTTCAAAAAAAAATGCAACAACATATAACATAAATCTAATAGAGTTTAACTTGGAAACAAGAGAAAAAATATCACCAAAACCAATTCCCTCAACCTGGGAATAATCCTTTCCTACTAACTGAGCTTTGTATTTCTCCACTTTTTCATCTGCATTCAACTTCTTTTTAAATACCCATTTGTTTCCAATGGTATTTCTTCCAGTCGACAACTCCACTATATCCCAAGCCTCATTCTTATCCAAGGTTTCTATTTCTTCATCCATGGCCTTTTTCCAGAGTTTTCCATCCTTTGAATCCACTGCCTGCCTAACAGTTCTAGGATCATCATCAGTAATAGACAAAGAAAAATTTGAACGGAAATCAGGTGGAGTATACCTTTCTAGTATCCTTTTTTTCCCGAACCAATCTTCTCAATACTAGAGTATGAGGATCTTCTTCTTCTTATTCATGTTCTTCTGTAGAGTTTGATTCATCATCCTTTAACTCAAACTCTTTCTTCTTTGGTTCTTCCTTACTTGGTAGGACTTGTTGTTTGACAACATCCTTCATTTCTCTAAATACCACATCTCGGCTATACTCAACCTTCTTATTTTTTGGGTTCCAAAGCTTATAACCTTTGAGACCATATTTATACCCAATAAAAATACACTTTTCATCCTTCTTATCTACCTTACTCATATTTTCCTTTGGAACATGAACATAGGCCTCACAACCAAATACCTTGAGATGTGTGAGAGAAGGTTTATTACCAGTCCATACCTCTTATGGATTCTTGTCATACAGTGTTGATGAGGATGGTATCTTGACCAAGTAACATGCAGTACCCACTGCCTCTGCCCAAAATTATTTCCCTAACCCGACACCACTGAGCATTCACCTTGATTTTTCCATCAACATCTTGTTCATCATTTCTGCAAATCCATTTTGTTGAGGTGTATATGGAGTAGTCTTTATCCTTTCTATACCACACTTCTTACAGAATTATTCAAATGCATTTCTACAGAACTCTCCACCATTATCTATCCTTGACACCTTAATTATTTTCTTTGTTTGATTCTCAACAAGAGCCTTAAACTCTTAAAACCCATCAAAGACTTCATATTTCTTCCTAAGGAAATATATCCAAGTATTCCTCTAGACTTAATCTACAAATGAGACATAGTACACATATTTTTCCAATGATGGAATTGACACAAGTCCAGACACATCATTGTGCACTAGATGTAAAATTCCTTCTGCCCTCATTGCACCAGAGGGGGAATCAAACCCGGTTCTTCTTCCCATATAAAGAATGTTCACAAAAATAAAAATCTAGAGAGAAGTTAAACATACATTCAACCATACCTTTATCTTGTAGTAGTCGAAGACCCTTCTCTCCGATATGCCCCAGTATTTGATGCCACAACATAACCTTTTCTCCAGAGATCGTAGGATTTTTTCCTTCTTCTGCTCCAATATCAAGAACAATGGAACTATTACATCCATAAATAATAATGATTCCTATAACTTATACAGAGTTCCAATCCAAACTCCATTCAACAACACCATTTATCCTCGAACCATCTGTAACACCCTGTTTCCCCAAGTTTGTAAAAATATAACTGGACTGGCCAAGAACTATGGAAAACTCATAAATGTGAATATGTGTTGTAAATGGACCTTGAGGAAAAAGGTCAATGAATGTGAATAACATTATGAATTTTATTGCAGGACTGCTGAGAGAGGATGTGCAGAAAAGAGACCATGATGGCGGTGGAAGGCACCTGGAAAGGTGGCGTTAACTTCCACCGAGAATTAATACCGTATTTGGACTCCACTGGCCCAGAGAACCAAAAGCGGCTCGCTGGCCCTGAATTAAATGACTCACAGGTTGGTAGGCGGATGGCTTAATGAGGGATGGGGAGGTGAACCGCCTATCCGTAGAGCTGTCAGGCCTGACCAGCGTGAGGGTAATTTCACCACACGCAACCTCGCAAGAGGATAAGGCATAAGGTAGAAGCGATTGGGAGGGGGCAGATGCAAGGGGACAACTCTGGCAACACACAGAGTGAGTGATAGCAAAGAGGAAGGATTGCAACCTTCGCTCCTGGTCACTGGAAAATGGAGAGACGCAGTCTCACGGCATCGTGGTCTCAGCTCGGGGGTGGCTAGTGGTAAATCCGATGGGAGTCGCTAAGCCTACGGTTGGGTGGAAACGAGCAACCCTCTCAGCAGTTGCACTCACTTCTGGTGTTATTTCTGATAAGTGTTTTACATATTGCATCTTGAAATTCATATGCTGATATATATATGCTCATGAACTGTGAAATTGTGAATGATTATAGTATAAGAATGTCTGTGCAGTGTTTTGATAAGAAATGGTAGATATATGCTTATAACAGAAAAAGCCACACATGGCTTATGTTGATAAATGAATTTAATTATGCATAAATCGAACCAAGACAGACTTCCAGTCCGTTCTCGGGAATTTGTTTCCCCTTATCGGTCTCCAGGATTGCCCCGGAATAGACCCCTTCATAGAGATTCCCTCCTTGGAAAGGTTTATCAAGAACCTAGAAAAAGGACTTGAATGTGCAAATCTTAACAACCCTGTATGAGGAGGAATGACCCTCTTAAAATCCTGAAGTAGCGGGGTAGGGATAAGTATCGATCGACGGACGAGATTCCATCGGAAGACCCATGGTCATTCACGACCGTTAGATTGATGAAAGAAACAAGGGCATTACATACCTTGCCCCTTTGTCCTCTATCTTCGTCAATAGCGAGGAGATCGGGATTGTAGACCCCCAAGGTCCCTGAGAACATATGGACCGTCGATTTTTCCACATCCATGAAGTAGTGGAAGAGTGCACGACGTGGAATAGATCTGAGTCGTTAGATCTTAGCTAGAAAAACCCGACATCCACTGGATCTATTAAGAGATGCATGAGGGTTAATCCCTCGTGAACAGGAGGTTGAAAGTCCCGACGAGAGGCGTGGCCATCAGAACATCGACACTCGTGAAATCAGGAATCCTGTGGACAAGAAGTCCATATACTTCGGAATTGCGAAGTCCGTATTCCCGACAAAGTGAAAAGCGCCCATTGTAGGGCCAGCTATCCTTATATCGACATATCAGGATTCAGCGGATCGCAAATCCTAATGACAAGTACATGTCGACATTGGAAACCTCGAAATCGCGAGAAGTTATCAGTACTGTCCATCTTAGGAGGATAGGTGGCAGAGATCTAGGGATCTCGCGAACTCGAAGGTTCGCAAGGTAAGAGCCCAAAGGTTGGGCGCTCCAAGTCGCGAGTAGCGAAGTGCCAAGAGTCGAGCTGAGAGAACATGTGTCAATACCACAAGGTGGGGCCCGCATGGTTGACAAGTGGACACGCGTTGCCTAGAGAAAGGAGTCAATGCTCTGTTGACTTCTCGCGTCTCGGGGATTCGCGGAGTAAGGGCATGGGAGCTCAACCCTTCGATTCGCGAAGGGGTGAGTAGTGAGAGGTGCTAGCATTTATCCTAGCTAGTGGTCACGCATGGAAGGCGCTGACAGAAAGGAGCTATACCCATTTCATGATCTCGGGTATCGCGAGATTGGGAAGGAAGAGTCGGGAGTTTCGACTCGCGAACTCGCGAAATGGCGAGTTGTGACAAGCGGCTTTGGGAATATGCCTTGGTCACAGCGCTGTGGTCACTTGGGAAAGGTAGAGCTCATGCCTATTGTTGTTCACACAAGGGAGCTACCGAAAAGGACTTGTGGACCAGGGCATAGCCCAGGGGGCTAATTGTTGATCGAAGCCTCTTTGGCGGTTCGACATTCAGGGTTTGCAGAGTCGAAAGACTCGACGCTCTAGTAGTGATAATCCACAAAGAGCGAATGGACGCCATACTTGTTTAGCTTGTGGTCGTGACCCATGATCACATGGAGATGGACAAGGAAGGAACTATCCTACGCTAGACCCCTGTAGGTATTTCAGGGATTCTGATCCTCGAGAATTTGGCAAATTTTTTTATTTTCGTAGTGGGTATGTGACAAAGTGGTATCAAAGCATGGTTACAACACTCAGCCTGACTTGGCTCATGCACAAGTCATGCATAAGCTCCATTCGAAGTACTCCTATGAGGAGTAACCCCCTAATGTAACTCTCCTACCCAGGATTGAAAAAATCGGAGACAAGAACCCGACTGTGTATGCATGTGAAAGAGTTATAAATTATGTAAATTATAAGAATGTATTTAAATCTTGACTAATAACTAGCGTTTGTCTTTTCACTCAAGTGGACGATCAGTCATGGGAATCTATAGACGCAGAGTATGGTTACTCACCAAGAGGTGGGAGAAGGCTCCCACAACAGAGACGAAGAGTCTAATGAAAGAAGAGCAATAGGAACCCCTGCAGACCTAGCTGAAACAGTGAGGAGTCTCATGGTTTAATTGCAAAGATGCAAGGCCGATAATGAAAGGATGATGAAAGAACAAGAAAAGCAAACCAAAATTAATGCAGTTTTACTGCAGAGCTTATCCGACCTACAGCGACAAATGCAGCATGAACCAGAAATGCAGAATCATGGTCGCATCAGTGGCCATACTGAGAAGCACATCAAGAAAGGTCCACCCCAAAGGTAAAGGACCAGTGCCAGACGATTCCACTGAGAAGGAAGCTAGAGATTCAGAAGGCTCTTCCAGCAGCAGGACCAGTTCCTATTCTCGAAGAAAACAAAAGAAGCAAAAGGCTTCCAAGGGTCATAAATTTGAGGAATTTAGATAGGCCAAACTGCCCTCCTTCGACGGTGAGATAAAGAAGGGAGAGGAAGCCGAGGCTTGGCTACTTGGACTAAAGAAATATTTCAGAGTCCATGATTTTTCAGAGAATTTGAAGGCCCAAGTGGCCACTTTCAATCTGAACGGAAAAGCTTCCATCTGGTGGGAAGATCTTAAGAACATGAAAGGGGTCCGCGAGGAGGACCTATCTTGGAAATGGTTTGAGAAGTACTTCCGAAAGAAGTATTTGTCGGAAAGATATTTCGACGAGAAGGCTAAAGAGTTTTATGAACTCAAACTGGGGAAACTCACTATAGAGGAATATGTCAACAAATTCCTCGACTTATTGAGATATGTACCCTACATAAAAGCAGAGAAGACGAAGGCACAACGCTTCATCAGTGGGCTACCCAAGGAATATCGGAACCGAATCGAATTCGACGAGCCAAAGACCTTAGAAGATACTATTTGAAAAGCAACATATTGTCATGAACAATATGGACATCGGGCAGAGTCTCGTGGAGACTGGAAACAAAAGAATGGTTCGAGATTTCAGAAAAAGGGGAGCAAATCCTCAGGATTTAAAAACTACAAGAAGAACCCCAGAATGAACAATCTAGCCCGGAGTGTACTCCAACAGAACTTTCCATCATCAGATGGGAATAAAACTTATGGACCTGTACCAGTGAAGACTGATAACCCAAAGAGAGAACCTCTGAAATGTTGGGGTTGTGGAGAAGAGCATCTCCTGAGAGACTGTCCACACCGGCAATAGAACAGTCGGAAAATTTATAAAATTCAGGAAGCTACCACAGTCAATGATGTGGCAAGGAGTGTGCCACAGATTTATGTAGCCTTGGATAATAACCAAGCTAACCACCAAGCTTCAGTGGTGGAAATAGAAGGTATGATTTCCAGCCATCTAGTGTCTGTTTTGATTGAACCTGGTTCAAATTTTAGTTATATAGCCCCTAGAGCTGTTGATAAGTGTAAACTACATCCACAGAATCAAACTAAGCCATGGTTGGTACAGTTAGCCACTGGCACGAAAAGAAAGGTGGTAGAGGTCATACCAGCCTGCCAGTTAATGTTGGGTGAATTCCCCACCCAAGCAACCTTTAATGTATTACCCCTGGGATCATGCGACCTGTTGATTGGTATGGAATGGCTAGCCGCCCATAAAGCCAAATTGAATTGTTACCATAAAACCTTAGAATGTGTGAGCAAATAAGGAAAAAGGATAACCCTTCAAGGGATCTGAAAACCAGTCTTGGTGAGACAAATATCAGCCCTACAAATGAGAAAGTATTGCCGAAAAGGATGTCCCCTATATGCGATACAGGTGTTAAAAACAATCGAAGGTGTTAAACCAAGCCTTGACGATCACCTTATCCTGAGGGAATACAGAGATGTGTTTCTGGAGGAGGTACCAGGTCTACCTCCGAGAAGAGACAATGACTTCTCGATAGAACTTGCACCAGGAGTGGTGCCGGTGTCTAGGACACCCTATCGAATGAGCACACCTGATTTAGTTGAACTCAAATTGCAATTTAAAGAAATGATGGATGAGGGTTATATTCGACCCATCATGTCCCCATGGGGAGCACCAGTTCTGTTTGTGAAAAATAAGGATGGCACCCTTAGACTGTGCATAGATTATAGACAACTTAATAAAGTAACCATAAAGAACAAGTACCCCTTGCCCAGGATTGATGATCTATTCGATCAATTGGTGGTGCGTCTATTTTCTCAAAGATTGACTTGAGGTCAGGATACCATCAAGTCCAAATTAAGGGTGAAGACATCCATAAAACCGCTTTCTGGACACGGTATGGTCACTATGAGTTTGTGGTAGTGCCATTTGGGTTAACCAATGCCCCTGCCACATTCATGTGCTTAATGAACAATGTACTCAGTAATTTTTTAGATAAA
>ML799988.1:101907-119860 GCA_009831015.1 Picea engelmannii | reverse complement strand
CGCTTTCTGGACACGGTATGGTCACTATGAGTTTGTGGTAGTGCCATTTGGGTTAACCAATGCCCCTGCCACATTCATGTGCTTAATGAACAATGTACTCAGTAATTTTTTAGATAAATTTGTACTATTTTTTATTGATGACATATTAATCTATCCTAAGAATAGAGAAGAAGATGAAGAGCATCTTAGACTTGTGCTACAAGTGCTAAGAGAGCATCAGCTCTATGCTAAATTCATCAAATGTGACTTCTTTCATAAGCAAATACATTACTTGGGACATGTTCTGTCCGAGGAAGGGGTAGCAGTAGATCCTGACAAGATCAGGTCTATCATGGAATGGCCTACCCCAAAGGATGTCTCAGACATCAGATCCTTTATGGGATTGGCGGGATACTATAGGAGATTTATAAAAGGATTCTCCAAGATTGGTTGTCCAATCACTGCCCTCCAGAAGAAGGGGACAAAATTTATGTGGACACAGCAATGTGAAGAAATATTTCAAACCTTGAAACATCTACTAACCCATGCACCCATGTTGAAAATCGTTGACCCAGAAGCTGACTTCCTTGTGTGCACAGATGCCTGCAAGGAGGGGCTCGAAGGAGTCCTTATGAAGGAAGGAAAGGTGATCTTCTATGAATCCTGAAAATTGAATGAACATGAGGTCAACTATGTGACTCATGATCTAGAACTAGATGCCATAGTGCACGCCTTAAAAATGTGGAGGCATTACCTCTTGGGAAGAAAATTTGTGCTTATGACAAATCATTGTGGATTACGGTATTTGTTTGATCAACCCAAGCTCAATGCTAGACAAGCCAGATGGATGGGCCTCCTTAGCGAATTTGATTTTGAAATCAAACACATTAAAGGGAAGGAGAATAGGGTGTCTGATGCCCTTAGCAGAAGCATGAGAACAATTCACCTGGTAGCGGTGAGTACCTGCGAGACAGATGTCAAGAACAGAGTCAGAAAGGCATAAGAAACAGATCCCTTCGTTCAAACTGTGACCCTATACCTACAGCAAGAACCCGTTGGAGTAAAATATAAAGGCTACCAGATGACCAAAGGAGGTCTTCTCACCTATAGAGATAGAATGTACATTCCAAATCGTGACGACTTGAAGAGGTTCATCATGGATGAACTACATAAAAGACCATACATTGGTCACCCAGGATACCAGAAAATGATCACTGCCACCCGGAAAAAAAATTCTTGGCCTGGATTGAAGAAAGAAATATCCAAATATTTGGCCCAATGTATAGAGTGCCAACAGGTTAAAGCAGAACATCAACACCCAACAGGACTATTACACCCTTTACCCATCCCATAATGGAAAGGGGAGACCATCTCTATGGATTTTATCACTGGATTACCAACTTCAACCAAACAGAATGATGCCATTATGGTGGTGGTGGATAAACTGAGAAATTATGCTCATTTCATCCCCATCAAATCGACCTGCAAGGTGATAGATATCGCCCAAATATTCATGAAAGAGGTGTTCCAACTGCACGGTATGCCGAGAGAGATAATATCTGACAGAGACACAAAATTTACTTCAAATTTTTGGAAATCACTGATGGCGGGTTTAGAGACCAAATTGTTGTTTACTACCGCCTATCATCCTCAAATCGACGGAAAGACAGAAAGAGTGAATTAAATATTAGAGGATATGTTAAGGATGCATGTAATGCATCAACCCAGGAAATGGGAAGACTACTTGCCATTGGTAGAATTCGCCTACAACAACGACTACCAAGCATCCTTAAAGATGAGTCCCTTCGAGGTCCTCTATGGTAGGTCGTGTAATACTCCAATCAGCTGGAGTAATCCTGTAAATATGATTTCTTTTGGACCCGACATGCTGAGAGAAATGGAACAACAAGTGACTCAGATAAAACAAAATCTGAAGGTCGCTAAGAACCGACAGAAAAGTTATGCTGATCAAAAGAGAACTCCAAGAGAGTTCAAAATGGGAGACCATGTATATATCAGAATTAAGCCCAGAAGGAGTTCCCTGAGAATGGGAGATTGTGCCAAGTTGGCACCCCGGTATTGTGGACCCTTTGAGGTTCTAGAGAGAGTGGGACCTGTAGCCTATCGGCTAGAACTTCCTCCCACCGTAAAAGCACATAATGTTTTTCATGTTTCATTATTGAAGAAATATGTACATGATGCTAATCATATAATTGACTGGTCTGTGATCCAGGTGGAACCGGAGGGAGAATTTCTACCAAAACCCCAATGCATACTGGACATAAAGGAAACCCCGCTCTGGAACAGAACCATTGCATAGGTCAAGGTGCAGTGGAAACATTTTGGCCCAGATGAGGCTACATGGGAAATGGAGGATGCCATGAGACAGGCATATCCGATTTTGTTTACTTCTGTACATGCAATTCATGTTAGTAGATAAGAACATCAAGGACGATGTTCCTCTTAAGGGGGAGGGAATTGTAACACCATGTTTCCCCTAGTTTGTAAAAATATAACTGGACTGGCCAAGAACTATGGCAAAATCATAAATGTGAATATGTGTTGTAAATGGACCTTGAGGAAAAAGGTCAATGAATGTGAATAACATTATGAATTTTATTGCAGGACTGCTGAGAGGGGATATGCATAAAAGAGACCACGATGGTGGTGGAAGGCACCTGGAAAGGTGGCGTTAACTTCCACCGATAATTAATACCGTATTTGGACTCCACTGACCCGGAGAACCAAAAGCGGCTCGCTGGCCCTGAATTAAATGACTTGCAAGATGGTAGGCGGATGACTTAATGAGGGATGGGGAGGTGAACCACCTATCCGAAGAGCCGTCAAGCCTGACCAATGAGAGGGTAATCGCACCACACGTAACCTTGCAAGAGGATAAGGCGTAAGGTAGAAGCGATTAGGAGGGGGCAGACGTGAGGGGAGAACTCTAGCAACACGCAGAGTGAGTGATAGCAAAGAGGAAGGATTGCAACCTTTGCTCCTGGTCACTAGAAAATGGAGAGATGCAGTCTCACAGCATCGTGGTCTCATCTCGGGGGTGGCTAGTGGTAAATCCGTTGGGAGTCGCTAAGCCTATGGTTGGGTGGAAACGAGCAACCCTCTCAGCAGTTGCACTCACTTCTGGTGTTATTTCTGATAAGTGTTTTACATAATGCATCTTGAAATTGGTATGCTGATATATATATATTCTCATGAACTGTGAAATTGTGAATGATTACAGTATAAGAATGTATGTGCAATGTTTTGATAAGAAATGGTAGATATATGCTTATAACAGAAAAATCCACGCATGGCTTATGTTGATAAATGAATTTAATTATGCATAAATCGAACCAAGACAGACTTCCAGTCCATTCTTGGGAAGTATCGATCGATAGACGAGATTCCGTCAGAAGACCCATGGTCATTCACGACCGTTAGATTGATGAAAGAAACAAGGGTGTTACATACCTTGCCCCTTTGTCCTCTATCTTCGTGAATAGTGAGGAGATCGGGATCGTAGACCCCTAAGGTCCCTGAGAACATCTGGACCGTTGATTTTTCCACATCCATGAAGTAGTGGAAGAGTGTGCAACGTGGAATAGATCTGAGCCGTTAGATCTTAGCTAGAAAAACCCGACAACCGTTGGATCTGTTAAGCGATGCATGAGGGTTAAGCCCTCATGAACAGGAGGTTGAAAGTCTTGATGAGAGGAGTGGCCATCGAAACATCAACACTCGTGAAATCAGGAATCTCGTGGACAAGAAGTCCATATACTCCGGAATTGCGAAGTCCGGAGTCCCGACAAAGTGAAAAGAACCCATTGTAGGGCCAACTGTCCTTATATCAGCATATCGGGATTCGGTGGATCGCGAATCCTGAGGACGAGTACATGTTGACATTGGAAACCCCGAAATCGCGAGAAGCTATCAGTACCGTCCATCTTGGGAGGACAGGTCGTAGAGATCCAAGGATCTCGCGAACTCGGAGGTTCGTAAGGTAAGAGCCCAAAGGTTGGGTGCTCCAGGTCGCGAGTAGCGAATTTCCAAGAGCCAAGCCGAGAGAACATGTGGCAGGAACACAAGGTGGGGCCCGCATGGTTGACAGGTGGACACGCGTTGCTTGGAGAAAGGAGTTAATGCTCTGTTGACTTCTCGTGTCTCGGGGATTCGCGGAGTAAGGGCACGAGAGCTCAACCCTTCGACTCACCAAGGGGCGAGTAGCGAGAGGTGCTAGCGTTTAGCCTAGCCAATGGTCACTCGCGGAAGGCGCTGACAGAAAGGAGCTATACCCATTTCGTGATCTCGGGTATCGCGAGATTGGGAAGGAAGAGTCGGGAGTTTTGACTCGTGAACTCACAAAATGGCGAGTTGCGACAAGCGGCTTTGGGAATAGGCCTTGGTAATAGCGTTGTGGTCACTTGGGAAAGGTGGAGCTCGTGCCTAGTGTTGTTTGCACAGGGGAGCTACCGAAAAGGACCTGTGGACCAGGGCATAGCCCAGGGGGATAATTGTTGATCGAAGCCTCTTCGATGGTTCAGCATTCGGGGTTTGTAGAGTCGAAAGACTCGATGCTCTAGTAGCGCTGATCCGCGAAGAGAGAATGGATGCCATACTTGTTCGGCTTGTGGTCATGACCCATGATCACATGGAGATGGAAAAGGAAGGAACTAGCCTACGCTAGACCCCTGTAGGTATTTCAGGGATTTTGATCCTCGAGAATTTGGAGAAAATTTTGATTTCCATAGTGGGTATGTGACACCATCCTATAGGTTTCTTTTTCAAATACTGTTTTTACCCCTACATCGTCCATTTTTCTTACAGAAATCAATTTTTTGGCCAATCCCAGTATGTGCAGAACACTAGGCAGTGTTCTAATCCTTCCATCTATGAGCCTCAACTTGACTTTTCCTCATCCTTTTCTAATTGTTGAGACATCACCTAGGAAAAATTTACCTCCATCATACCTTTCATATTCATAAAACCACTCCTTATGGGGATTCATATGAAAGGATGCACATGATTCAACCAACCATGCATCATGATTTGCATGTGTGCTTGAAGAAGCCAAGTTCACATCCCCTCCTTCTTCCTTTGGAGGCCTTTTCTTCTATAGAGGGAGCACCTTCATATCCCTTCACTTTATCAATGCTTTTGGATGTACATTGCTTCTTGAAGTTCCCTTCTTTTCCACATCTCCAGCATACCTTTACAAAAAAATTGGGAGATTTAGATATACCCTTAGACTTAGATGTCCAACTTGAGGACTTATATCTATTTCTATCCTGGGAGCATCCTCTTGCAAATAATGCATCTACGCTCTGTCCTTCCATGTTCTTCCATCTCATCTCCTCCAACAACAAGGATAAGACCACATCATCAAAAATCAAGGTAGTTGTATTAATACCTATGGACACAACCAGACTACCCCACGAGTCTGGTAAATACCACAATAAACCGATACACTTATATTCATCTGAAATTTTAATCTCAACAGATAGTAATTGACTTACCACAATATTGAAGGCATTAAGATGATTTGTCACTGAGTCTCCATCTCTCATCCTCAAGTTATACAACTTCTTACATAGGAATAGTTTATTTACCAGGGGCTTAGATTGATACAAGTTCCCCAACTTATTCCATAACTCCTTAGTGGTAGCTTCCCCTGACACATTCAATAATATTGAATCTAAGAAATACAATCAGAACGTGCTCTTCGCCTTCTAATCCAACTTTTTCCAGTCATTTTTTGATGTTCCTGTAGGTGCAGTAACTGGATCCACTGTGATCCAATGATCTATGTCTACCAACATATCTTCCATATTGATCTTCCACAACTCAAAACTTTTCCCATTAAATTTCTCGATCTCTATAAATTTCCCATTAAATTTCCATCTCGAGCTTCCACATAATCAATATCACAGATCTCCCACTATAACAAGGCTTATCACAGTCCCGAGCCAAACCCCTGACCACAAAGGCATCCCCCTGAAGCCAATAATTTCTCTAATACCAAATGTAGATTTTAAGCTTGTACAATTATTTACTGCAAATAGATTTTCAATAAAAGAGCAGAAAATATACAATGGAAAATACACATATTACACAGAGAATTTTCTCGTGGAAACTCAAACTGGGAAAACCAACATCTTCTATATTCATCTCATCATACATTGTTTACAATAAAATGTACATGTAGGATCCCATAGCATCCAAAAACCTAATCCAATAACTTGGATTAGTTAACAACCCTAATTCCTTAACCCAAAATAGAAAACCAACAGAAAAAAACCATGTCCCAAAAAACCGCCCAAAAATGGACACGAAAACTGGTAAAAAAAAATCCAGTGGCACTACCTCCAAACCCCAATGCAGAGGGGCTCCCACCCCCTACAAAACCCTCTGTCACCCCCTGGGAAATGGGGTGCTCCACCCCGCTCTTACCCCCCTGCGTGCCCAGTAAAACCTAGACACTAGTTCTAGTCGTGCAAAGAATATAACACATACCCAATAGTTCACCAACAACTTCATTGTATTTAGAAATAAAGCATGTTGCCCATGGAACCTAATTTTGAAAATTCCCTTTTTTTTTTTATGCTTGGAAGATCTCTTCTTCATTAAAATATAGAGTTTCGATGATGGAGTTGTCAGGGAGATCATCCTCCCAAATCTTGGATGGTTCTTTGGTTCTATATACATCGTCACAATTTATTTGTGACTGAAACTTCAACAATATGTATTCAAGGCCATTTAATTCTCTTTGAATGAGGTTTTCAAGAACCCATCTCATCTTAAATCAATCTCTATATCTTCTTTCAAAATTTCAACTAGACAACTTCTAGTTTTCCAATATTATCTAATCCTATAGAGTATCATATTTCTTGAAAAAAAATCGTTCTCCAGTGGAGTCGCAAAAAATTTTGATGTTAATATTGGTCACAAACCCAATAGAAACCTCACAAGGATAAAATACCCCTGCGTTTTTATAGAGATGGTACTCCTCTGTAATTTTCCAAAATATGTATCTTGATGTTCTTGGATTGGAATGTCAAATGGGAGAATGCTAGACAACAAACCCCAAATCTTATTGCTTTAGTCTATGTATAGAATGGTTCTTGATAACTAGACTACTCTTTGAATATAACATTTGCTTGGAAATGGACCAAGCAACTTTCTGTAAGAATGAAAAAGATAAAGAAAGACTTCAAAATTAAAATAATTACATGATCAAAATAAGATACAACCATATTTTCTCACAAGAAAAAGAGTGAAATGATCTTGATTACTCCAGATAACTTTAAAAGAGTATTGTGTTCGAAACATAAGAGAATATGATAGGTGCACTTCAAAAATATCATTCTCAGAAACTCAGAGTTTGAGAAATCATTGAAATTACACCCCTAATTAGTTCTCTGTGGAGTTTCATAAAACATATTCAACAATAGAAAGCATTTCACTAAACCAATTCACTAATGCTGATAGACAAATCTTGTCAAATGAAAGAACTAAACTTCCATGAATCATTTAGACAATCTTGGCTTACATTTATCAGTCACATATATGGCTGTAAAATAATCCATGATCTTTTTAGAGAATGAGTCTCGTAAGAATAAAAGAAAGACAATTAAAAATATCAACCCTATACTCAATTCAGAAATACAAGCATAAAGCCTTCATAAAAATGTTGTAGAAGAAGAAGAAGAAAATTGGAGATATTTATTTGCTTGATCAGAGACTTGGTTGCATAGTGATGGTCAAAACATTTCTATTCTGATCTTCTGACCCTTTTCTTTGATGATGTTCTCTTATTTTAAAAATTGCTTCCAATGTTTCTTGAAGTAGTTGTCAATTTTTCATGGAAACTTGCACAGGAGACCTAGCTAAAGCAAATAAAAACAAATATTGTCAAGAAAAGGAGAAGAGATTCAATATGGAAGAATGAAAAAATATATTCACACTGCTCCAATGAGCTTATCAATGTGATACAATGAATGAGTGATATACACTCATGTAGGAAAGAAAATTCCATAATTAAGAAAAATGAACAAACAATGAGATTTTTCTTAGGAATAAATGCATAATAGTGATGATCTAAAATAAAAAGTCTATAATATAAATAGATTCAGTTAACTACCATTGAACTAGTGAGTCAAAAATAGAAATATTTCCAACACTCCCTCAACATCACTATGGAGGAATAAAAAACTAGTCCCGACAACTAGGCCGTATTAGGTACTCATGTACAATGCAACTAATGAACACTGAATAAAATGAGGAAAGAGGGAAAACCATGTGGGAACAAAACTCCATCTCAAAATAAAATTCATCAAAAGAATAAAATGCAGATGATAGGCAACTATGTTCTTCACTCCAATATGATCCCGCAAAATCTGAAACTTCAGCCCAGTGAAGGTCTTGGTGAAGTTGTCAACAGTCTTTTCAGAGGAAGGAAAAAAATGCCAAACAATGATCCTGTCATGTACTAGATCTATGATGAAATGCATGCAGACCTCAATGTGTTTGGTTCGTTGTAATTGTACTAGATCTCTGAAAAATAACAATGTACTCTAATTGTCACACCATATGACAGTCTGACAGTGAAACTAGATACCAAGAACAGTAACGAATTGTTGAATCCAAAGTGTTGAATGACACAATTGACTACTCATATGCACTAGACATCTGCAGAAGATAAATCAATGGTTGATTGCTTCTTACTTGACCAGAAAATAGGGCCTGACCCCAAACTAAGATTGTACCCAAAAGTGGACTTGTGATATGTGCCATCGCCAACCTAATCTGAATCTATGAATCCTATGAGATCCAACGCACAACCAACTACATAGTGAATCCCATAACTCATGGTTCCCTAAACATATCTGAGGATGCGCTTGGAATCCTTCCATTGAATATCATGGGGCTCCTGCATGTATATGGAAACTACTCGTATTACATATGAGATATCCAGAAGGGTGTGGGTTAGATACAAAATACTCCCCACAAGCTGCCAATACAAAGTGATGTCCATTAATGTTGTATCCTTGCCATCCTCAAGTCTAATCCCATATAATAAGGGTGTAGGTGCAGACTTACAGTCTATCACGTGGAGTCTAACCAGAAGATCCCTGACATACTTATCCTAAGAAAGTTCGATTTCAGAAGCATCTTGACTAATCTCAAGACCAAGAAAGAAGTGAAGTGGACCCATGTCCATCATAGAGAACATGTGCAAAATGTCTTTGACCACAACAATGGCCTAAGTAGAGCTACCAATGATCAAAATATCATCAACATAGAGTACTAAAATAATCAAAGAGTCAGTATTCCTCGACATGTAAACATTGCAATCAAATTTACATCTAAAAAAATAATGTGAAAGAAAATAAGAATCCATATTTTCATACAATTCTCTAGGTGTCTTCTTGAGGCCGTAGAGTGACTTCTTCAGTCTGCATACTAAATATGAGTTTTGAATGAACCCAAGTGGCTACTCCATGTAGATATCCTCTGAAAGATCATCGTGAAGAAAAACATTATTCACATCCATCTCGTGAACTTCCCATCCTTTCGCTACCTCAAAAGCTAAAACCAAGTGAATGGAGTCCATCTTTGCTATAGGAGCAAAGGTATCATCATAATATATCCCATGAATCTACTGAAATCCTTTTGCAACTAATATTTCCTTATACCTGCTCACCTGACCATCCATTGCTCTATTGGTCCTATAGACCCATTTTCATCTAACAAGTTTCCTCCCTAGTGGAAGTGGAACTAGATCCCAAGTCTGATTCTCTAGGAGTGATTCATACTCCTCCTGCATGGATGCTTCCCATAATGGATTTCCCATAGCCTCACTGTAGATCTATTGATCAAAAGATTGAACCATATAGCAATGCATGGGCATCATTGGTTCAGAATATGAAAATACATGAGAATTATCCTAATGCTAAGATCGATTCCTCCTCGAATCTAATGGATCCTTTGCAAGTTTTCCTGCTTCCTGAAGTGTGGATTGTTCCCACTTGGGAATTTGTTGAAGCTCTAGTGCTAGATCCTCATTTGGTTGTACTACCTTCTCTACTCCATGTACTGAATCCTTTGAGTCTAAATATGTATCATCTAAGTGTATGGAATCATCATCTTTGATGTTTGGAACCGATGGAAGCACAAGAGTATTTGCATGTTGCACTGGTGGTGCATGCAAAGGAATCTCCTCAAACTGAACAATGCGCTCAATGATGAGTTGGTCTATAGAGGGATAAATCAACATGTTCCCCTTCACATCATTTGTATATCCCAAAAAGATTCAAGGTTTGATTTGTGGATCTAATTCTTTCCTCTTTTCAGAAGGAATATGGGCCCATGCATGAGATCCAAAAATGTGGAAGTGTGTGACATCTGGTTTGTCACCTATCCAAGCCTCAAAAGGTGTCATTTCCATGAAATATCTATGAGTATATTTTTTCTGTATGTAAGCAACACAGTTAAGTGCCTCAATCCAAATCTTGGAAGGAAGAGACCTCACATGCAACATGAAACTGGTCATCTCCTTGAGAGATCTGTTCTTACTTTCAACAACTCCATTCAATTGTGGAGTGTATGGAACTGTATGTTGCAACTAGATACTAGCCTCACAACAAAGATTCTAAACATATTTGTTGATATGTTTTTGATACCTTATTCAGTCTCACTAGAAAAACAAAGGCTATGAATGAAGCTTTAGGTTGTTGAATAAATGACAATGATGTTAGGTGTTGACGCCCAAAAGTGCAACACGAAATCCATGCATGCAAATAAGTTTAAATGCATTATTTATTATGTATATATTAATAATAATAAATAGTTGGGACCCATTTAGAACAATAATAAGGAAAATAAGTGATTCCTCTTGTTAAAATTTTCAAGCTGCTCTCATGGTTACATTACATGAAGAAGTTCATAGCATGAAATTATAAGGGGGAGAACCCCAACCTAGTTTTGTTTGCAATCAAGGCATGTTAAGTATGTCACGACTTTCTTTGAATGAAGAAATATTTATAGTTTGATTTACACTCTATAAACCTAAAATTGTATATGTTTCAACCTTGAGTTCAAGCTGCATGCAATCAAATGCGACTTTGGTGTAATACATGAATGTTAGTTGTCATATGGTATAATGACTCTACATCAACAAGGTATATGGGATATATGTTTATGTCGTGAAAAATATATGGGATATGTTGTGAATCGTCATATGTTAGTTTATGGTCCATATTGGGAACATGACCTTTTGTGTTCGGAATTTAATGTGACAATTGTTGATGTTGTATGAAAGTGTTGAAGGCTAAGTGCACCCCACCACGTAGTGGTTGATGGCATTCAATGACGAGGTTGGAAAAAATGTACATTTACTGTACATCATTCTTACCCTACCTTGAGGCTACCACCTTACCATTCCCACTCATTTTTGGAATCTCTCATTAGCAAATTCTCCATCGTGCTTGGCCCTCGGTGAAGGAGTAACGATGCTCTATGGTTTCCTATCATTCTTCTTATAGGTATGTGGATTTTTCTTCTTCATTCATGAATACTTCAACTCTGCTCAAAATAAAATAATCTTGTTGGCTCATAGATTTTTCTTGCAGGATGTGTTTGTTAATACAAAGTTTTTTTTTTTAAATTGTGAAGAAGTTGTGAGCTCTCTGTGTCAAATATATTGCATTTCGATTTGGGTTGTGTTTCCTTCCTGGTATTTATGGAGTTTCAAACCATGAAATTTTTGGGGGCACTTGCTTTGGTAATGTATTATTGTTGGGGCCTGAAGTAGACGACGACATTACTTGGTGTTACTATTAACAACAGTTTTAGGAATGAATGAAGTCAATTTACTACGATATAATGGTTTTTTTATTCAAAATAAAAAGGAACCAAGGTTAACTATCGTATGATTCTTACTCAGGTTTTTAAGTGTTTGTGTATTGTTTCGATGACAATTGTGAAATTATGGATGGGGTTTTGGGTTTACGTGTGCTATGTTCCTCCCTTGACTTGGTTTGGAAGCTATAAGGGTTGTGTTCTCCATGTTATTCTCACAGCTGTTGTAAAATATAATAAGAGCTTATTCATTGTATTTCAATGCCATATTGTATTTAATGGACTTTATCTTCCTAGGCAGAGTGATCATGACCGTTGTTGCTTTCATGGGCTTTGTCTCGACCTTATTCTTCAACCCTTGTGCCCTTTTGTTTAGCCTAGTTCCTCCACCAATTCAATGGGTTTGATTATTGGGTTCAGACCTTGGTTCAAACATTTTTGGTTGCCCAACCCAACTATTGAAAAGTAAGTGAGAAAAATTAACAAAACCATGGCTTCACTTGTTATCTATCTCAAAGGAATTTGATTTTTAAAATTAAAATTGGTTTGAGAAACTGTCATAGTAACGTTGATATTGGGGCTTTGAACCTAAGTTCATTTTGTAAGAAATTTGTTTTGGATTTATAGCAGGCTTTAAAATGATGGTTAACAGTTCTTATAGTTCCTTCCCATTATGATTTACACTGAAAAGATGATTTATTGATTTGATCTAATTAATAAAGACAATCCTTTTGGGATATGATCGATTTCCTTGATTTCTTTTTTATAACTGGCACATTCAAAATTGTCGTATTCATAGGTTTTGTATATTGAGATGGATATAACACAAACAAAATTTGGTGAATGGGGTTGCTATCATCTTCACATGGAAATAATTGGAAAAATTAACAATGGATATCCAAAATGTTTTCAACAAATGATCGTAGTGTTGGTTTTGAGATTGATGAATGATATTTCATGTAATAGAACAATAACCATCTCGTTCCCGTTCATAATTTCATTTTTTTCTCTTTATATGCCCCTCATTTTCCCAAGAACATGTAAATTATTCCATGTTCTATTATAATGGATTAAAAGGATGGAAAAGGATTGGATGACGACTCAAATTGAAAATTATGATATGGAGACCTTGTTTTTTTATGAGAACAAGGTTCTTCATTTTGCTTGAACAATATCCATTTATTCATTCCTATCCATGCTATCATTTTTCATTCATTACAAATCCCCACATTTTCTCGATGACCCTATAACCCTTTGTTCCAATGCAATTGTTATTAAATTAGAAATGTGATGGATTGCATATGCTTTTGTTGTGAATGATAGAGCCAACATTTTGATTTTATTCAGGTAGAGTGTTAATGAATGGATAGTTAAAAGTTTTTCATATTCTGATTTGAACCTTGCTTTAGGATGGCTTTTTTCAGTAGGGGCAACAATGGAAGAAGTGCCAACAGAGGTATAGGTAATAATTGTAAAAGGGGCCATAGAAGGCCACGATTCTCAATTCATTTTAACATTGATTCGCAAGAATTAAATCATCTTTTCCAAGCATTATTTTTTAATTTAGTTGGCCAAGGGATATTTCAACCCTGACCCGAGAGACCTCCTTTTCAGCCTCATCAAAACCTCTCTAGTGTTCGTGTCCCCCCTCATGTCTATATGCAACCAGAACCACCCATCAATGATGGGTGGCAGGAATTTTTCCATCAGCCCATTGTACATCATCATGGTTGGCCTACAACATCATTATTGTTCCCCCCTCCTCGACCACCATTAAATCAAAATGCCAAAATTGACCATGGTGTTTCACCAATCAAATCTTCTCATACAAGCAAGAGGATCAAAACTTCCATTCCTGAGCCAGAAATGGATAAAGGAAAAAGGGTGGCCAATCCCTCCAAGTCCTCGAAAGATTCCTCTGAATCAATGACCTCTCATGCACACCATAAATATAGTTGTTCCCATGTCATCAGTGAGATCTAGCTCCAAGGCTCCAATCAACTTAAGGCTATTTCACAAGACAAATCCATTGAAGGGTCAAAAGAAGCAGAAAACAGTAAAAAGAGGCAGACTGCCTCTCAGAGTAAATATGGGTTTTAATGTTATTTTTTGTGGTAGGATTACAAAATATTTTTGGACAACAAAGATATATTTATACTGTTTTCTTTTGGACAACATGGATATAATTCTATTTTTGGGCAACAGGCATATTTTAAATTCGAAAACTAAAATATTTGGCCATTTATACGAGGATGGGAGTTACAAGGCCAATGTTCGAGCATATTTTAGGGGTGTTATATTTTATATTATGTTGATCATTAAAGTGATGAAAAATGGAGTAAAAAGGAGGGAATATATTTAGTTTAAATTTAAACAAGAAAAGTTAGGGGTCCCACCTATTTAGTTATTATTTTAAAACACCCTTATTTATTTATTATTATTTACTTGTCTCAACTTATTGGTTAAGCTAACTAAAGCTTAACAAAATAAAGGTAGTTGAACTACCATAATTTATTGGAGAAGAATAAAAGTTCAATTCAGGGAAGAGACAAAGGGGGAGAGTAGAGAAAAGAAGGAGAACTTCTTATATAAGGTCTGCTCTATACTTGTGATATTATTTTGTTCTTCATTCATTCTGAGTTTACCAGAAAGATAAACCATCTTGATGACAATAGGAACTTATTGAAGGCAAAAGGATTCAAAACTGAATCATATCTTTCAGCAGTTTGTTTCTAAAGGTGTAACATCTATCTTAGGCAATTTGTGTATTCTTGTTTGTTTGTGGATTAGATTTCACGACTAATAAAGAATATTTTGCAAAGTCAAGTGACGCACTTTTATGGAAAGTTGATCCATATTTCTAGCTTCAGTTTTCTTTTTGTTGTCAGAGTATTTTTGTATGGTTCCCATTAAAGACTTATAAATCTGACTTTGGTCCCCACCCTTGTAGGGATTTGTAAAGATATTTTTTTCTTTGTATCTCAAAATGAAATTAGTACAAAGAAATCATATTTTTGATTTTTGTCTCACATGTGTATCTTAAATTATATTTCTCAGATTCTTTTTATCCTTGTCTCTTTATCCATGTACATTTACACTTATGTATATTTTCACTTTATTCTTTTTTCACGGTTACATATAATAAATAAAATCATATTTGGTATCTTGCATATATTACTTGTGGATCAAGTGTTTGTTTTGATTTTGGGGCTATAAATTCTGAGTAACATTCCCAACTATATTTCCTTAGCCTAGCAAGATCTGAAATTGTTTGAGTGAGGTTCTTCATACCTTTTCCTCAACATTTATTTGGCGACCATACTGGGGAGATCTTTCCATATCTCTCTGGTTGTTGTACCACTGTTGTATTTTATTTTTTGTTTTGTCTGATTATGCTTTGATCGATGTTCCCATGACAGTACCCGTTGTGAGACAACCAAATATTGGAAACGATCTTGATGACCAGACCAACATTGCCTTGAATTTATTTAATATTAATTTAGCAACTGGTAGTACTCGTGCTGAACTTGACCTCTCTTTGGAAGTAATTGATAGGGACATAAAGATACATGAACATTGGGAAGCCAGGAAAAGGTAGCCCAAAAATCAACAATGAACTTTTACAATAATCTCTTACATGTTTAATATTTTATTTCATGTCCTTTAATTCTCGTATTTCTCGAAGAAGGAGAGGATTTTCCCCTGAAGTTACTCCTATTTCTAAAATAGGAAGGAGGAAAAATTTCTTACCAACACAACAAAGTGCTCTTAGGAGAACCCTATTTGATTCTGCCAGTTCATCTTCATCGCCCATATATATCACTTTCAACGTGACATCTTCAGGTAGTGGTAGTGGTACTGGGGGTTCTTCCTCCTCTCAACTTTTGGCTTCATTCGTAATTGGAATTATCTATAGTCATCAAATCCCTACTCAATCCACTACCAATCTTGCTAAGGTCATTAAGAAATATGGACTTTTCCAATTTGAGGAAGATGTTACAACCACCCCGTGGCTCATGTCTTCTCCATTGAATCTTGCACCAACCACTCAACCACTACTGAAATTCAAGGATCATTTACCTAGGTTCTCGGGGATTGGTATCATTACTACAAATGAACACCTTGTAGCATTTTCTAATTCTTGTCATAGCATAGGGGATAATGATAATGACACTTGCATGCGTCTATTTGTCAATTCTCTTGAAGGGAAAGTTGCAACATATTTTTTTGACCTCCCACCCAAAATCCTTTCAACATGGGAAGAATTGGTTTATTGGTTCAAATCCACTTATGGACAACCTAAGAACCCAATTGATGCATTAAAGGAATACAATAATATTTCTTATAAAGATGGTGAAACCATTAAATATTTTAACCTTCGTTTCACCAAGTTATATAATCAAATCCATGAACTAATTCGTCCTCAAAATAAAGTTGTTTTTATGCATTATTATAATTCTTTACCTTCTTCTTATCGTCATATACTTGAGGAAAAGGCTATTGACAATATAGGTTCCTCCCTTAAGGCTTTCTTACAGTATGAAGAGAAACTTAAAAGAATGTCTCTTCCTGAGGGAGACCCTGTCAAAAAAACATATATGTATGTGATTCTACAACTCATGCAAGATATGAATAATAGGATGATAGCCTACGAACGAAAAGGAATTTCTTCTTCCTCTTCTCTCGGGACTTCTTCTCTAGCGCCTTTTCGAAATAATAATGAAAGCACTTTTAAGCCAAAGGCCTTAATGAATCACAGTTGGTGTAACGCTTGTGAATAAAATCACGATGATAATACCTACGAAGTTAAAAGAAATGCTAGAGATTATATTTTTGGCAAAAGGTTCGATACCACTATTGTCATTTTAGATTGGGTTGAACCATAAGATGTTATGGTAGTAAATACTAGAATAAATCTTACGCTGCTAAGAGTAAAATTGATCCTCCCCACACTTCTTTTGCCCCAAGTTCATCCTCTCAAAGTGTTGATACACAATCTGACAAAACCTCAAGAAATCAAGGAGTATCTTCTCCTCTTCCTTCTTCCAAGTATAATATCCTTAACCAATTGGCTACATCAAAGAATATGCTACCCTTTTGGACAATGTTGTTGTCATGGGAGAACATAAGCATCTTAAGGACTTTATGGAAGATAATATTTCTACCATAGCCAATCTATCTGAATATTCAAAGGAAGAAGATTCAACTGTAAATAGAATAGGTGCAAATAGCTTTAGTAACCCTGTAAAAAACCCTCCTTTCTACATCTATGTAAAAATCATGGACAAAATAGCTCGTTGTTTCCTATTTGATGGTGGGTTTGGTCCAAGTGTGATGTCTAAAATCATCATGGAAGAGCTTGGCTTATCTTGTACGAACGAAAATTCTAGAAGCATGCTCTCTTATAATAATCTGCAACAATCAACTATAGGTGAAATCAAACATGTAACCTTAGTTTTGTGTGCGCATCCTGAGATAAGAACAACACTCAACATCCAAGTGATTGATATGCATGTGAGTAACTACTCAATTATTTTGGGAAGGGACTAGCATGCCTTAAATAGTGGATACCTTTCACTCGATGGTACACATGTATCTATCCCTTGAAACGGAAAGAACATTATAGTTCTTAGGGAAGGAAGAATTTCACCTTATATAGAGAGCATTCCCCAACCCAATGTAAATTATCTCGAAGAGGATTTGGGTGAGTAATCTATCTTTGCTAATGAAGGTGACACTTTACTTGAACCCATTAATTTTGATGATGGCATGTGGCACATGCTTTTCGATGGCTCATGTTCAAATGAGGGTAATGGAGATAACATCATTTTGTATTCTCCTATAGGAAAAATTCACAATTTCTCTTACAGGTTGGAATTTGCTTGTACAAAAAATGTTGTTAAGTTTGAAGCCTTATTGTTGGGAATTGAAAATGCATATAATATGGGATGTGGCCACCTTACAGTTTTTGGTGATTCTAAACTTGTTGTGAATCTTGTACGAAAAAATTATGTACCAAACAATAAGTTACTTAAACGTTATACCCAAGTTGTTTGGATGCTAATTTCAAATCTGTTATCATTCAACATCACTCAAGTTAAGATGGAACTTAATTCAA
>ML799988.1:80895-93197 GCA_009831015.1 Picea engelmannii | reverse complement strand
AATGTCTATACCAAGAAAGTAGGAAGCCATCTCATAATCCTTGTCCTTTATGTTGATGACCTTATCCTTACTGGTAGTGACTCAAAACTTTTAAACCATGTGAAAACCAGCCTTAAGAAGAAATTTGAAATGACATACTTATGCTTTTTGCACTATTTCATTGGCCTCCAAGTTTTGCAAACCAATGAAGGAATTTTTCTTTCCCAGTCTAAGTATGCTTGTGACCTTCTTCATCCCTTTCACATGGATGATTGTAAACCAACCCATTCTCCCTTCCAGTCTGGAGTCAATCTTTATGCAACATGTACTTCTCCTGAAGATGATGCCACCCTGTACCGTCAGTTAGTTGGTAGCCTCTTATACTTGGCTCATACCTATCCTGATCTTCCCTTTGTTGTTGGTATTGTTGCATGATATATGAAAACACCCCATAAAAGCCATTGGAAAGCAGTGAAAAGGATACTTCACTATGTTCACGGTACAGTTCAGTTCGGGATACATTACAATTCAGGGGGGACTCCTTTATTGGTTGGTTTCACTGATTCAGATTGGGTCGGCGACCCTCATGATCGAAAGTCTACTGCAAGTTATGTTTTCAGCCTTGGTTCAGGACCTGTCACTTGGGCCTGCAAGAAACAACAGGCTATTTCACTTTCTTCAGTAGAAGCAGAGTACTGAGCAACACTAAATGCAAGTTAGAAAGCCATGTGGCTTCGACAGATCTTTTCAGAGTTTTGATTCCAGCACCAACATTCGACCAGCCTTTGGTGTGACAATCAAAGTGCCATCAAGCTCGCCAAAGAGCCAGTTCAACATCAGCGTAGAAAACACATCGAGCTACACATGCACTTCATCAGAAAGATCATTCATGATCGAGATACACATGCACTTCTCAGCCTCATAGCAGCTGCAAGTGCAGAGTCTCAATTCTAGAAGGAACAGTTGCAGAAAGAGGAGAGGACATACTCTCAGGCAGTGAGACAAATAGTGCTATTCATAAAGCACATAGAGCTAGCACATGATTGTGTAGATTGAGTTGCAGCTGAGAAAGTGTACCAGATTGGTACAATGTAATGTGAAAAATTGGTTTGAAGTTGAAGATAGAAAGACTCAGGTCTGCAGGTTGAAGAAGGACCTGTACAGGTTGAAGCAAGCTCCTAAATCTTGATATGGCCAAATTGACGGTTTCTTGAAGATCTTGGGCCTTACCCATAGTAAAGTTGATTCTAACCTTTATCTCAAGGTTATGAATGATGATCCAGTGATGTTACTACTATATGTAGATGATGTATTCTTGAAAATATGAATAAAATCTCATCACAGATTGCAGAAGAAGCTCACTACATAGTTTGATGAAAGACCTAATGATTTATCTCTTAGGTATTGAAGTTTTGAAAAGCCCAGAAAAGATCTTCCATAACCAAGGGAAGTATGCAGTTGAAATAATGAAGAGATTTGATATGTTGGAGTGAAAATCCATGAATACACCCATGGAAACAAATTTGAAGCTCTTGGTTGGCACTTCATCAGAATTGATTGGTGATACGCTGTATAAACAAATCATTGGATCATTGATGTATCTGACGAACAACAAGGCAGATATATGTTTTGCTATGAACAACTTGAGTCAATATATGGTAGAACCCAAACATGTTCACATTGATGATGCAAAACTTGTGATGAGATACCTTAAGGGTACCTTGTATTTGGTCTCTGTTATACTAGAGATCATGACTTCAGACTGAGTGGTTACACTAATTCATATTGAGCTAGAAGCATTTTTGATAGAAAGAGAACTTCAGAATGATGTTTCAATCTGAGGTCAGCCATGAATTTGTGGTAGAGTAGGAAGCAATCAAGTACTTCTCTCATCATGGAAGAAGCAGAATACATTGTTGGATGTTCCACCAATTGTGAATCCATATGGCTTCGGATGTTGTTGACAGGTCTATTTGATCTGGAGATGGAAGCTACCACGATTCTATGTGATAACCAAGTTGTATAAAGATGATGGAGAACCATGTGTTCCATGATGAGTCAAATCACATATATATCTGGTATCACTTCACTCATGATATGATGCAGAGAGGAGATATAAAACTCCAATGTGTTGGCACAGATGAACATATTGTAGATGTGTTGACCAAGCCCCTATCTCGTGTAAAGTTTGATCAGTTTCTAAACAAGCTTGGTATAGTCCGAAAGGACCTCCCTCGGAGGGGGGAATGGTGCGAATGATAGTATGGTATCCTAATCATTAGTGGTAGCTCCGTTAGGATTTTATATCCAAGGGAATATTATGATTCCTAGGAAGATCCTTTGGGTCTGTCAGAGTACCATGTGGTAGCTCCGTTAGGATTTCATATCCTAGGGAATATTTTTTATTCTTGGGTAGATCCTTTGGATCTGTTAGAGTACCGCAAAATGTTGTGATGCCAGCCTCGTGTTGTGATGCCAACCTAGTGCTGAAGATTTCCAGCTTCTTGTTGCTGTTGTTGTGATGCCAACCTCGTGTTGTGATGCCAACCTAGTGCTGAAGATTTCCATATTTGTATTGATGTTGTTGTCATGCCAGCCTCGTGTTGTGATTCCAGCCTAGTGCTGAAGATTTCGAGCTTCGTGTTGATGTTGTTGTGATGCCAACCTCGTGCTATGATGCTAGCCTAGTGCTGAAGATTTCCATCTTCGTGTTGATGTTGTTGAGATGTCATCTTTGTGCTGAAGATTTCCAGCCTTGTGTTGATGTTGTTGAGATGCCATCTTCATGCTGAAGATTTCCATCCTAGTGTTGATGTTGATGATGCTCCAGCCTTTGTGCTATGATACTATTGTTGTTGATGATGCTCTAGCCTTTGTGTTGTGATATTGTTGTTGTTGATGTTGTATCAGCCTTGTGTTGTTATTGATGATGATTTATTAGTGTTATACTAATCCATGTTGATGCAGATGATGATGCCATTCCAAATCCCTGCTGTGAATGATGATGAGAAAAACTTTTGATGATTTATGGATATGTCAGTCAGTGTTTCATATGTTGATGATGTTGTTGCCCTCTCTCTCTCTCTCTCTTGATGATGTAGTAGAATACCCTTCTTGTTAAGGGGGAGTGTTGAAATAATGTAACTACAAAGAGTATTTTATTTATTATTCATTAGATCAATCCCCTTTTGTGAATTGATCATGTCAAACATTGTAATTGACCAAATTCCCTTTTGTGGATTGATCAAACCCTAATTGTATTATGCAAATTAAGAAGTCGACCCCCATGCAATTTAAAGTGGTTTTAACCACTCAAGAAGACAAGTTGGCCCTACCTGTGAATAGACACCTTTTCAACACCTGTCAGTTTGTATAAATAAAGGAATCCAATGCCTCATTTGTTCACTCACTCAGCTCACTCATCTAGTGCGTAAGTATTGAAGGAAGTTGCAGTTACCATCTGATGGAAGAAGGAATATAGAGAGGCCCATTGCTTAGTAAAGGATATTCTCTAGTGTTTGGTTTATTGTCTTGGCATTGTAAGGAACATTCACTGGTAAGGAACATTTTTCTGACATACCTTTACAACCTGTCCTTCCATATTTCCCTTTTTCTAAGTGTGGTTTATACTTTATTGGCCCAATCAATCCTCCATCATCTGCAGGGCATATCTTCATTTTGACAACCACTGATTACTTTACCAAGTGGACTGAGGTTGTCCCTCTTAGACACGCACAAGATGAAAAAGTAATTTCTTTCTTAGATTCCAATGTCTTTTCCAGATTTGGCCTTCCGTTAGAAATCATTTTAGACAATGGGCCAGCCTTTATTTATGCAAAACTGACCCAATTCCTTGTTAAATCAGGTGTCAAGGATTTCGCTTCATCTTCTTATTACCCTAAGGGAAATGGACAAGACAAATCCACTAATAATAATCTGGTTAGGATTATAAAGAGAATTATAGAAGAAAATCCTCACCAATGGAACACGCTTCTAACTTATGCTCCTTGGACAGACCGTACAACCACTAAAGCAAGTACAAGATTTACTCCCTTTCGACGTGTATATAGCCAAGAGACTATTATGCCTATTGAATTAAATATTTCTTCCTTACGGTTGATGTTACAAACCGAAGAATTGAATTCTTCTAATGTTTCTCAAAGGATAACAACTTTGTTAGCTCTCGAAGAACAAAGGAATTTTGCCTTGGAAAATATGAAAATGAGGTAGCAAACAATGAAGAAGTATTTTAATAAATGAGCAAAGGCTGTTGAATTTAAAATAAATGAAAAATTCTTATTATGGGACTCAGCCCATGCTAAGAGAGGAAGTCAATCTAAGTTCCAAAAGTTATGGCTAGGTCCTTTCAAAATCGCTTCTATCCTTGGCACAAATTCATATCTTCTTAAGGACATGGATGAGCGATGGTTTTCTCATAGTAACAATGGTTCCCACTTGAAACATTATGTATAACCAACTTGATCGTTGACTCTATATTGTGTAAATATGATTGTTGTACATATTTTTGTCTTTCGTTTTGTTGTCATTTTGGTTTATTGGGTTTTGGTTTATGTTGTTTGTTTTGCATGGTCATAGGAAGTAAGGTCTAGTTCAATTTTTCCATAATTATGTCATTTATGTAAGTATTCATGTTGACCAATAACAATAAGGTGATACACAATTGTTATGGTATCCTCCTTTCGAAACACTGGTGGAATAACTTTATGCTTTCAACATTGTTGTAGCATAATTAGCTTTGATTTCTTCCCATCTTCTGTTATCCCTTTCTTCCCTCCATTCTGAGATTCAAGAGCATATCATAAGTATCCTCCTTGAAAGTTATGAGTATTTTCGCTTACGAGTCTTATTGATTGTTATCCATACAGAACCAATTCCCCTCATACATCTCACTTTCCACAAAGTCCCATTCCATCAATTCCCTTAAGCCATTATTTTCCCCCTGTTGCATAACTGTTTTCTAAACAATTTTGATCACATACTTCTACTTATCTGTGAAACCAAGCATTACGAGTTCTAAATCTACTGAAAGCATATTTCCCTGTGGAGTCACCAGTTTGTTGACGCCCAAAAGCGCAACATGAAATCCTTTCCTGCAAATGAGTTGAAATGCATAATAATAATAATAATAATAATAATAATAATAATAATAATAATAATAATAATAATACCATATATAATAATATATGGTAATAATATATGGTAATAATATGAAATGCATTATATGGTAATGTGTAAATATGATTGTTGTACATATTTTTGCATTATAATATATGGTAATAATAATATGAAATGCATTATTATTATTATTATTATTATTATTATTATTATAATTATTATTATTATTATATATATATATATATATATATATATATATATATATATATATATATATATATATATATATATATATATATAATAACAATAAATAGTTGGGACCCATTTAGAACAATATTAAGGAAAATAAGTGGATCCTCTTGTTAAAATTTTCAAGCTACGCTCATGGTTACATTATAGGAAGAAATTCATAGTCTGAAATTATAAGTGGGAGAACCCCAACCTGGTTCTGTTTGAAATCAACCTTGAGTTCAAGTTGCATGCAAGCAAATGCGACTTTGGTGGCATACATGAATGTTGGTTGTCATATGGTATAATGACTCTACATCATCAATGTACATGGGATATATGTTTATGTGGTGCAAAATATATGGGATATGTTTTGAATTGTAATATGTTAGTTTACGGTCCATATTGGGAGCATGACCTTTCGTGTTTGGAATTTAATGTGACAATGGTTGATGTTGTATGAAAGTGTTGAAGGATAAGTGTGCCCCAACACGTAGTGGTTGATGGAATTCAATGCCAAGGTTGGGAAATGACATGCATTTACTGCACGTTGTTCTTACCCTACCTCAAGGCTACCACCTTACCATTCCCACTCATTTTTGGAAGATTTGGTTAGCAAATTCTCCATCGTGCTCGACCCTCGGTGAAGGAGTAACAATGCTCTGTGGTTTCCTAGCATTGTTCTTACATGTATGTGGATTTTTCCTCTTCATTCATGAATACCTCAGCTCTGCTCAAAATAAACTCATCTTGTTGGCTCTTAGAGTTCGCTTGGAGGTCGTGTTTGTTAATCCAATTTTATTTTTTTTAAATGTGAAGAAGTTGTGAGCTCTCTGTGTCGAATATATTGCATTTTGATTTGGGTTTTGTTTCCTTCCTAGTATTTATGGAGTTTTGAACCATGAAATATTTTTGGGCACTTGTTTTGGTAATGTATTATTATTGGGTCTTGAAGCAGAAAATGACATTACTTGATGTTATTATTAACAACAGTTTGAGGAATGAATGCAGTCGATTTACTCCGATATAATGGTTTTTTTATTCAAAATAAAAAGGAACGAGAGTTAACAACCCTCCCATTCTTACTCAAGTTTTGAAGTGTTTCCGTAATGTTGCCACCATAGTTGTGAAATTATGGATGGGGTTTTGGGTTTAAGTGTGATTTGTTCCTCCCTCGACTTGGTTTGGAAGCTATAAGGGTTGTGTTCTCCATGTTATTATCACAGCTATTGTAAAATATAATAAGAGATTATCCATTGTATTTTGATGCCATATTGTATTTAATGGACTTTATCTTCCTATGAAGAGTGATCGTGACCGTTGTTTCTTTATTGGGATTTGTCTCGTCTCTTTTCCTCAACGCTCATTCCTTTCTGTTTGACCCGGTTCCTCCACTGATTCAAGGGGTTTGATTATTGGGTTCAGGCCCTAGTTTAAAATGTTTGGTTTCCCAACCCAACTATTGAAAAATAAGTGAGCGAACTTAACAAAACCATGGCTTCACTTGTTATCAATCTCGAAGGCATTTGATTTTTAAAATTAAAATTGGTTTGAGAAACTGCCATAGCAAGGCTATTATTGGGGTTTTGAACCTAAGTTGATTTTGTAAGAAATTTGATTTGGAGTTATAGCAGGCTTTAAAATGAAAGTTAACAATTCTTATAGTGATCCAGGTGGATATTGGTGGCCACCCGCCTATTCCACTTGGACCCACACCATTGTTTCTTTCAGTTTTTCAGTTTCCTTAATTGTAGCACAATTTACTATTTTTAGCAGTTCTTCGGGTTCTGAACTTCTGGAGCTGTTTTGAGGCCCTAAACGACGTTTTTTGGGCATGAATGCTCCGACGAATATGAGTCTGTTTCGAACTTGATATTTCCTATCAGCAATGTAGTCCTCGGATAGATATTTCTAACGATGTATCATGTGCGTCAAACGGAGATAGTACGCCAAAGTTACGACCCCGAGAAATTGATGTACCAATTTACCCCAACCGGGCCCATATTCTGGCGTTTCATCTCCTAGGGTTAGGTTTTTGGATGTTTAGGGTTTTCCATTGTTTCTTAGTAATATATAGGCCTTTGAGCCTCATTGTAAGAGGTAGTTTAGAGGCCAGTAGCCGCCACATCTCTTCTCAGAGATAAGCTACCAGTGCCCTAGCTAGTTTATTTCCATTTTGTTTGTAAGCATTTTCAGTCATTTGTTATTAATGAAATGAAGTCTTATTTCCGCTGCATCTCTACGTTTATGTGTATTTTTGTATTTCATTTTGTTCCTACATAAATCCAGATCATTGGTATCAGAGCGATTTGCTCGTTCTCGATATTTCTTTGCATGTCCCCAACGAGGTCGGGGTATAAGGAGTTGGGGCTCGATCTGGTTGAACCTTTGCAAGATCAGTCTCGCAAACCCCGATGACTGCCCATGGGGGAAGAAAAGAAAGATGAGGTAGCAGGAGATCCTATCAAAATGTTGCTCTAGGAGGCCCTCAAGAAACAAAGGAACGCGATGATGGACAACTTTGCCCAGATTCTTCAACGAATTCCCACTAGCGGTGCATCGACATCCAACAGCCACTCTGGAGGCGCCACTCCTTTTAAGGTACAAGTAAACTTTGACATTCCCATATTTGAGGGTCAAATAGATGCAGATGCCATAGATAGATGGTTGAATCTGTTAGAAGGATATTTCTCGGTTCATGAATTTTCTGACCGAGAAAGGATTATTTTTGCACTCCTCAAAGCCGCCCCCCATGTCAAGGACTAGTGGGAAACCTACTTAGAGCAACAGGGAGAGGGGGAACCCTCTTTGTTCTCAGCCACACCCACTTGGAATTATTTTCGAGACGCCATCAAGGAACAATATTATCCCGTGGGGAGCTATGAGGAAAAATACATACAATGGACTGCGCTGCGACAGCAAAGGGACCAAGATGTGCATGAGATGACGAATCTGTTTCATACCCTACGCACAAAGTTGGGTATCAAAGATTCAGAGAAACATTTGGTGTTAAAGTACCACAGTTGTCTGCACAGATACATTCAGGAGGAAATGGAGTTCCTCGACATCTCCTCGCTTGGTGTGGCGTACCGATATGTTGCCAAGATTTAGAAGAAGTTCAAACAGAAAAAGCGAGACTTTCGGTCTGCGAATCAGAAGCAAGGGAAAGGTACCACCAAACTGCAGAACAAAGGACCAAGCCAAGGCGGAGCAGACTAGGATAACTTGCCAAATCCACAAGCAAAGAACAACACCACAAAGCCAAAAAAGGACACAGGGAAGTGGTGTGAGTTCCATAAGAGTTCCACTCACAACACAAGTGAGTGTCAGGCCAAGCAGTCACTGGTAGCCGAGTTGAAGGCTTTTGAATCGGATGCATGCTCCAACTCTGAATCAGAACCCGATAAGGGGAATGACAGGGGGAAGCAGATTATCGATGCAGAGCCCAACGCCATCGTTGCCACCACGAAGATCCAAAAGGAGGAACCAAAAGATCCAGAGGAGGAAAAGCGTCTCTTCCATTCCAAGATGTGGGTAAAGGGTTCCCCGTTGAATTTCATTGTCGACAGCGGGAGCCAGAAGAACCTCATCTCGGTAGAGGTCGTGAAGCAGGTAGGATTTCTGACCACATCACACCCACAACCATACACCATCGGGTGGTTGCACCAAGGACGGGACCTCCGCGTCAGCCAACAATGTCACCTTCCCTACAGCATCAAGCCCTTCACGGATGAGGTATTATGTGACATTGCTCCTCTTGATATTTCTGATGTATTATTAGGCCAATCGTACTTGTGGAAGCGACATGTTGTGTATGAGTCCAGGCCTCGTGCTGTTATTATCACCTTGGGCAATAAGTTGTACAGGATACCAGAGATAGCACCGCCTACCACCATCTCTTTGGTTACTGCAAAACAATGTAGTAAGCTCATTTCCAAAACCATGAAATTTGTTTTCCTGATGATACGCCCTCAGGGAAAGAGTAAGATTGTGGCCATGACCTCCAGACAGGGCCCCGCTGCATGAAAACAACAGATGGATAAGGTCGTGGAGGAGTACGAGGACATCTTCACCTCCCCCACAGGGGTGCCTCTACACTGCCAGGTCAAGCACCCCATCTATCTAACCCCAGGTGCGTTGCTGCCCAATGGACCCATCTATCTAACCCCAGGTGCGTTGCTGCCCAATGGACCCATCTATCGGCGCTCTGTTCTGGAGAATGACGAAATCAAGAGGCAGATTCAGAAGTTGTTGCAGAAAGGTCACATCCGACCGAGTTCATCACCCTGTGGGAGCTGGATCGTGTTGGTGCAGAAGAAGGATTGGACTTGGAGACTTTGCATTGACTATCGGGCACTGAACAAGATCATTTTTCGGAATAGGTACCTGATCCCACGGATTGATGACCTTCTGGACCAACTCATGATCCGAAATCGGATTTAGAAACCTGTCAGGGCATGAGAAATGCTCAAAAATGAAAGTGCTCAGAATCCGACGAAACCAACACCATTGCGTCCGGCTCGTCTTCCTGATTCCGGTGGTATAATTTTTTTGTCAAACGGAGTCCGTATGAAGAAGATATCGCATTATGTTCACCAAGTCAAACAGGTAAAATTTTCGATGCTGACTGTACCTGTCCGTACAGTCCGTACAGGACACGTGTTAGTCCATACAGGACACATGGCAGGTCCGGAGCGTGACATGTGGCAGGCTGATTTGGCATTTTTGGCATGCATTTGGACCAATCCTGGAGTGACACGTGTCACCACTGGAAGGGTGACACGTGGCACGGATGACGTCAGCGGATGATGTGGCAGTGCTAACTGGGTGTACGGTAGATGATGTGGCACGGATGACAGAGTGTACGGCTTTCGACGTGGCAGTTGACGTGGCAGCAGATGTGGACGAATCAGAGACCAACACGTGGCATTCAGCGATTGGTTGGAAAGGTGCCACGTGGCCCAATCACGGGCTGCCACGTGGCACCCCGGGTTTAGCCAATGAGGGCTATGTCAAAAGTTTTTGGGGCCCCAGGGATTCGAACCTCGGACCTCCCCTCCACGCTATGCCTTAACACCGTCCGCCCGACCGTTACACCATTGGATGTTTCTTGTTATATGTACGAATTTAAATTTATTTAAATTTGTATGTTGTGTTAAATGGCGGGGGGTGGGGCCGGGGCTTAGCCCCGACCCCCGGTTATATGTATTGGTATATGACCATCGTGTTGAAACGGGGCGCGCGGGGATTCGGCGCGGGTTATAACATTTGAACCATGATTATATGTAATAACCATATGGCCGTGTATATATGCACGGGTTTTTAAAAATGGCGGTTAAGTCTGTTGAGCCACAGTTATATAACCGTTGGCCCGTGGTTTTGGGCCTACGCGCCAACCATGCCATATGCTCGGGTGCTAGTGCTAATATGAAAGGGCCAGCGCTTAGCCCGTAGGGCTAGCGCTAGGCCATATGTAACACATATGACCGGTTAAAGGAGAGCACGCCCAACCAAGAGGGGATAAAACCCGTATTTAACCAACTATATAGTTTAAAAATGGGTTATTTAACCAATTTTTGATTTATTAATGTAATTAATCCATTTTTAAGGGTTATTGGGCATTTTTAGAGCCTAAATTCGTGGAGGAAGTTGGGGATGGACAACTAACTCCCCCACTATTTAACAAAGGTCATTTTGAGGCCAAGGGGACATCTTTTGAGAGCAATTCAGAGCAGAGATGCTGAGGCAAGCCAAGTCAAAGCCAGTTTGAGGCAGGGAGACCGTTGAGGAGGAGATGTTGTCGGACGATTTCTGAGAGCTCCGGACATCCGTTTCAGGTGTCGTAAGTTGTGCAAGATTCTAGAGATCTGGGCGAACATGACTAGATCAGTCTGGAAGCCATTCGGCATTGTAATTATGTACCATTAAGCTTTCGAAAAGAAATAAAGAAGCCTCCCCCACAGAGAAAAGGCCCGGAGACATAGGCAAAGTTGTGCCAAACTCCGTTATCAACCTGTGCATTATGGTTTCTTGCTTTTCATTGCATTTCAGATTTGCATATATGTCTATGGCTGTATAATTCATTCTCTTTTCTCATTCTTTCGTTAAGTTTCCCAATGGTCATTTAATGCATGCAAATAAAAACTCAACCATAAGTCATTCGAAAAATCCTGACGGATCAAGTGGTATCAGAGCTAGTTGACGTTTGGATTTGAGTTTTGCATGTTAACCAGGGAAAAGCTACAGCGTGGTGAAGGCAAGATTGTTGCAGAGAATCCATTAATTGTATTGAGAAGAAGAGCTTCTCACAGCGAGAAGATGGCATCGGAAGAAGGGATTTCTCAAGATGAGAAAGATTTCCGGAAAACATTTTTTGCCATGTCGGAGATGGTGCAAGTTTTGTACGAAGATTACTTGGAACGGAAGCGTCCAGTTTTGGGTAATTCTTCAAAAGGAAAAAGTGAAGAGGAAGAGGACCAGCCTCAGATTCCTCCTTCACCTCCATCAACACCTCCTTCTTCTGCTTCTTCTTCAAGTTCAAGTTCTAAATCTAGTGAAAAGAAAAATGTGCATAAAAATAAACATGAAATGTCATTGTTAAAACTTGATGTAAAATTTGAGTTGCCCATATATGATGGTGAAGTGAATGCAGAAAAACTTGATAACTGGATCAGGCAGATGGAGGTATACTACAGTGTGCAACAGATCAAGGAGGAGGTCACACAAATCCAGTTGGCATCGTTGAGACTTGCAGGTATAGCTCTTATATGGTGGCAGAGCAAGTTGCAAAAAGGAACACAAAATGTGGGTAATGTATTCCATCATGGAAGGATTTCATTTCTGCACTTAGGAAATAGTTTTATCCTTTGGGTTATAAAGAAAAAGCAATCATTGAATGGCAATCTTTAAAACTAAGAAAAGGACAAACAGTGCAAGAATACACCGATGGATTTAGAAAG
>ML799988.1:56515-71482 GCA_009831015.1 Picea engelmannii | reverse complement strand
TTATAGATATGCCAGTCAGTGTTCCAGATGTTGTTGATGTTGTTTCCCTCTCTCTCTCTCCTGATGATGTTGTAGAATACCCTTCTTGTTAAGGGGGAGTGTTGAGATATTGTAACTGCAAAGAGTATTCTATTTATTATTGATTTATTATTCATTAGATCAATCACCTTTTGTGGATTGATCATGTCGGGCATTGTAATTGACCAAATCCCCTTTTGTGGATTGTTCAAACCCTAATTGTAATATGCAAATTAAGAAGTCGGCCCCCGAGCAATTTAAAGTGGTTTTAACCACTCAATAAGACAAGTCAGCCCTGCCTGTGAATAGACACCTTTTTAGCACCTGCCAGTTTGTATAAATAAAGGAAGCCAACGCCTTATTTGTTCACTCACTCAGCTCACTCATCTAGTGCGCAATTATTGAAGGAAGTTACAGTTACCAGTTATCGGAAGAAGGAAGAGAGAGAGGCACATTTCTTAGTAAAGTATATTCTCTAGTGTTTGGTTTATTGTCTTGGCATTATATTGGCTATCTATATTAAGAAAGTTTTGTTGGGTTTCTTCCCCATGAGGGTTTCCTAGGATAAATTTTGTGTATCTTGTGATTTTGCTTCTCTCAATGATCATATATATGCTATCGTTATCTAGTAAATTGAAAAGAAATCTAATAATAACTTAAACCTTAACATAAAAATATGGTGTATTATTTGCAATATCAAAGGTGCCCATACGAGTTGGATCCGCATTAGAGAAGGAGACTCTGCATTGAAGCTTATAATATTATTTTTTGAGACTCCTTGTTTAGAATATATGTCGATGGTCTGTTGCTCCAGTGTATAAATGTTGATGAAGCACATAAAATATTACACAAAGTTCATGGATCATAAGCATCTGACATTCATATTGGTGGTCATTTCTCTGCTAAATATATCACCTTTAAGATAATAAGAAATGGTTATTATCGGCCTTTTATCTTTCGTGATTCTTATAAATTCATGAGGTCCTATTATAAGTGCTAAAAAATCGCTAGTAAGGAACATTTTTCTAGCATACCTTTACAACCTGTCCTTCCATATTTCCCTTTTTCTAAGTGGGGTTTATACTTTATTGGCCCAATCAATCCTCCATCATCTGCAAGGCATATCTTCATTTTGACAACCATCGATTACTTTATCAAGTGGATTGAGGTTTTCCCTCTTAGACATGCACAAGATGAATAAGTAATTTCTTTCTTAGAGTCCAATGTCTTTTCCATATTTGGCCTTCCGTTAAAAATCATTTCAGACAATGGGCCAGCCTTTATTTCTGCAAAACTAACCCAATTCCTTGCTAAATCAGGTGTCAAGCATTTCACTTCTTCTTCTTATTACCCTAAGGGAAATGGACAAAACAAATCCACTAATAAGAATCTGGTCAGGATTATAAAGAGAAATATAGAAGACAAACCTCGCCAGTGGAACACACTTCTAACTTATGCTCTTTGGGCAAACCATACAACCACTAAAGCAAGTACAAGATTTACTCCCTCTCGGCTCGTATATGACCAAGAGACTATTATGCCTATTGAATTAGAGATTTCTTCCTTACGGTTCATGTTACAGACCAAAGAATTGAATTCTTCTAATGTTTCTCAAAGCATAAAAACTTTGTTAGCTCTGGAAGAAGAAAGGAATTTTGCGTTGGAAAATATGAAAAGGACGCAGCAAACAGTGAAGAAATATTTTAATAAATGAGCAAAGGCTGTTTAATTTAAAATAAAATAAATAATAAAGGGTTTTGTTCTCCATGTTATTATCACAGCTGTTGTAAAATATAATAAGAGATTATCCATTGTATTTCAATGCCATATTGTATTTAATGGACTTTATCTTCCTAGGAAGAGTGATCACGACTGTTGTTTCTTTACTTGGCTTTGTCTCGACCTTATTCCTCAACCCTCATGCCTTTCTGTTTGACTCAGTTCCTCTACCAATTCAAGGGGTTTGATTATTGGGTTCAGATGCTGGTTTGAAAATGTTTGGTTTCCCAACCCAACTATTGAAAAATAAGTGAGCGAACTTAACAAAACCATGGCTTCACTTGTTATCTATCTTGAAGGAATTTGATTTTTAAAATCAAAATTGGTTTGAGAAACTGTCATAGCAAGGCTAATATTGGGGTTTCGAACCTAAGTTGATTTTGTAATAAATTTGTTTTGGAGTTATAGCAGGGTTTAAAATGATAGTTAACAGTTCTTATAGTTCTGTCCTATTATGATTTACACCGAAAAGATGATTTATTGATTTTATCTAATTGATAAAGACAACAGTTTGGGGATATGATCGATTTCCTTTATCTCTTTTTATAATTGGGAGATTCAAAATTTTCTTATTCATAGGTCATATATATTGAGATGGATATAAAAAAAAAAATTGGTGAATGGGGTTGCTATCATCTTCACATGGAAATAATTGGCTAAATTAACAATGGATATCCAAATGGTTTTCAGCAAATGATGGTAGTGTTGATTTTAAGATTAAAGAATGATATTTCATGTAATRGAACAATAACCATCTTGTTCTCGTTCATAATTTAATTTTTTGCTCATTATATGYCCCTCRTTTTCCCAAGAACATGTAAAGTATAATGAATTAAAAGGATGGAAAAGGATTGGATGACGACTMGAATTGGAAATTATGRTATGGAGACATTGTTTTTTATGAGAATAAGGTTCTTCATTTTGCTTGAACAATATCCATTTATTCATTCCCGTCCACGCTATCATTTTTCATTCATTAGAAAGCCCCCCATTTTCCCGATGACCTTATAACTCCTTGTTCCAATGCAATTGTTACTAAATTAGAAATGTGATGGATTGTATCAATGAATTCTTATCCAGATCCTACGCAATGTCAAATGTAGTAGATCCTCTAGTAATGATTAACATCCTCACCTTGTACGTTCCAATATCTATACCATCCTCACCTCCCCGATAACGTAGAATCATGGCAAGTTTTCCCCAGTGACAAAGAAATTTGCGCTTTCACACAGAATGAACCTTTTAAGCACAAGGAAATCATTTATGTTGAAGAAAACAAGTTTCCTAAAGGCTTGACTCCTCTTGAGAGTTCATTCTCATCAAGTGATGTAGGCAACAAAGAAACACACAAGGAAGAGGAGTCAAAAAGGAAAGTTGGGGGTACTATTTCCTTGAATATTGGGACACCTGAATCTCCATAAATCATTAAAATAGGTGCCCAATGTTTTGATGAAGAGAAAGTGAAATTCACATATTTACTCCGTGAATTTCGAGATGTTTTTGCCTGGTCATATGAGATTCTTCGTGGTTTATATCCTACTCTTATACAATATGCCATTCCTATCAAGGAAGGGAAAAAATCAGTTTCGAAAAGGAAACGACCTATCAATCCCGCGCTTGAAGCTACCATTAGGAAAGAATTGGAAAAATTGTTGAATGCTCATATAATATTTCCAGTCAAGTATTCTGAATGGGTTTCAAATTTGGTCCCTGTTCGAAAAATTACTGGTCATAGCATATTGTGTGTTGATTTCCATGCATTAAATAGGGAAAGTGTAAAAGAGCATTTTACACTTCCTAATATGGAGATGATTTTACAACAGGTTGTAGGATCTGAAATGATGTCCTTACTTGACAATTTTTCTAGATATAATCAAATCAAGGTAAAAATGACCGATAGGTATAAAACCACGTTTACCAGATGTTGGGGCACCTTTGCTTATGAACATATTCCTTTTGGCTTGTCTAACGCGGGTGCCACATTTCAAAGAGATATGTAGATAGATTTTGATGATCTAATTGGTAAGATTATCCAAGTTTATCTTGATGATTTGACTTTTTATTCTAAAAACTGGTTGGATCATTTTGGTCATCTTAGAAAAGTTCTCATGCACTGTAGAAAATTTGGAATTTCTTTAAATGCTTCCAAATCCATTTTCGGTGTCACAAAGGGTAAGCTTCTCGGTCATATTGTTTCTGATTCAGGGATAAGTATATATACCAAGAGGATTACCGCCATTTTAAATCTTGGTGCCTCCACATCCAAGAAAGAAGTTCAAGCTTTCATGGGTACTATTAATTTTGTTCGTAGATTTGTTCCCGATTTTGTTGTCATTGTTAAGGAAATCCATAATCTTTTGAAGCAAGATCATTCTTTTTCTTGGAAAGATGATGTCAAATTTTTTTTCCTTAGGATTAAGAAGGTGATCAGTTATGCACCGGTTTTAGCGAAATGAAATTTTGAGAAAGACTTTATCATATACACCAATGCCACTGAGGAGGCAATTTCTTCTATCCTCTTACAATGTGATGACTAAAAGAATGAAAAACCTATAGATTACATGAGTCAAAGTCTATCAGATGACGAGATCAAACACTATTATATTGGGAAACATGATTTTTGTCTTGTCAAAGCTATAGAAAAATTTCACCATTTTATTTTTGGCAAACATACGTAGGTAAAATTCCCTTTTCCTGCTGTCAAGTTTCTGCTCTCACAAACTTACCTCTCAGGAAAACTTGCACATTGGCTTGCCAAAATTCAGGAGCATGATTTGACAATCGTGAATTCTAAGAAAATCAAGGGACAAGACTTATCCCTTCTCTTAGCTCAACATCCCGAACCAAGTGAAGAATTTGATGACCAAGATAACCCTCTTTCAGCAATATTTTATATTGAAAATCAAAATCTCTCTATGTATGAGCATCCTTGGTATAAAATGTTGAAATATTTTTCTTGCCTTGGAGACTGTCTATATAGGTTTAAAACACTTAGAATTCTATGTGAAGAATGTAAGATAAAGATGGAGGAAGAGTGTTGCATCTATCTTATTCTTTCTAAGCTAGGTAGTGCATATTCTATGTTTGTATCTACCTTTTATGCCACGAGAGAGGCTCTAGAGGAAGAAGCTTATGAAACACCCACTCTTGAGTCCTTTTGTGATTATTTGATTCGAGAGGAAGATAAGCTTGTACAATTTGGAGTGATCAACACTGTAGGTCCCTCCAACAAAGCCTTAGTTTCCCAACAGAAAGATAAACCCAAGTATCCCAAGAAGAAACGTCCTCACTACAACAAAAAAAAGCATAAGGGTCCCAAACCTGCTCAGACAACTTCAGCTCTTACTAGTGACAAAGGAGAAAAATATAAAAGTAAGAATACTAACAGACATTGCAACTTTTGTGATAAAGATGGCCATGATGAGTCCAAACGTTTCAAGAAGATGGCATCTTTAGAAGTAGCGATGAAGAAGCACAACATCAGTATTGATTCTACTTCTTCTTCTCACAGACATGCACTTTATGCTTCTGGTTTCTCCTTCAATTCAAATTCTACTACTACTTCTTCTTCTGATGAGTGGCTTATTGATTCAGGAACATCTTATCATATGGCTAAGGATAAAGCCATATTTTCTTCTCTAAATGAATGTAACATCAAGAAAATATTTGTTGGTGATGATAGATCTCTTAGTCTTGTAGGATCTGGAACAGTTCAAGTATATAATGGTCATTTCAATGATGTATTATGTGTTCCAAGTCTTTCTTGTAACCTTCTAACAGTATATCAAATCACTCATTCAGGTGAAGGTAAAACCATTGAGTTTTCACCTCACCAAGTTGTAATCAAGGATCTAAAATATCCTAAGCATGTTCTTGCAATTGGAATTGCTGATGATATTACCAAGTTGTACAAGTTTGACAACTTTGGGTCATCAACGTTTTCATCAGTTTTTGTTGCTCATAGCAATGACTTGAGCAAACTTTGGCATGAGCGGTTTGGTCATCTAAACTATCGCTCATTGCAACAACTATGTAATCAACAGGTGGTGATTGATATTCCTCTTATTTCATGTAGAGATGGTGTTTGTCCCGGTTGTGTTCTCGGCAAATATCATCGGGACAATTTTGACAAATGTGCCTCGTGGCACGCCTCGGGTCCTTTGCAGCTTGTTCACAGTGATTTGTGTGGTCCACTTTCTTCTCCTTCTTTTTCTGGGTGCAAGTATTTCTTAACTTTCATTGATGACTTTTCCAGATGTACTTGGGTTTACTTCTTAAAACTCAAGAGTGAATTTTTTGACAAGTTTTTGGCCTACAAGGCCCTTGTAGAAAATCAATCTGGACATCAAATTCAAAGGTTAAGAACAAATAATGGAGGCGAATATGTGAACAATAATTTTACAAGCTACTGCACTACACAGGGAATCCAAATGAAACACACTATTCCATATACACCACAACAAAATGGTGTTGCTGAGAGAAAGAACCGCACATTAAAAGAAAAATAACTGTATGATCCAATCTAAGGGATTAAGTCTAAAGTATTGGGCGGAAGCCATCAACTATGCAAATTACATAGTAAATCACACTCCCATAAAGGCTCTTAAAAATATAACACCGGAAGAAGCTTGGACTAAAATTAAACCAGATGTAAGTCACTTTTGTGTATTTGGAAGTATAGCATGGGCTCACATTCCTGATGAGAAAAGGAAAGCATTGCAGCCTAAAAGTGGGAAGTGTATATTTGTTGGTTATTTTGAAGATGTCAAAGGTTACAAACTTCTTCAATCACATTGTAATGAAATTATTATTAGAAGAGATGTTAAATTTGATGAAAATCTCTTGGCCTGCGTGCCTAATTCGACGATTGTGCCTTCTTTGGCCTGCGAGCCATATTTGGCGTTTATTCCTTCTTATGATCTAGATTCTTATTCAGATGATGACAGTGAGGATGAAAATCCACCTCCGCCCACTCACCCTCCTCCATATGATTCCTTTGAACCTGAACCAACACCAGCTCCATTGTTTCCTAGATGCTTCCGTTTAACACGAGAAGCAGCTGGTGATCTTGTCGGTGATCCTTCAGATCATCTTCAGACACGTTCACAGTTCCAGCGAGCCTCTTCTCTTTTGGCTCAAGTTCTAGAAACTCATGATCTAGAGACATTTGCAGAAGCTTCAGGTCATCCAGATTGGGATACAACAATGAATGAAGAGTATCGTTCTTTAATGGAAAATGATACTTGGGATCTTGTACCTCTTCCAAAAGGAAGAAAACTTGTTATATGCAAATGTGTCTACGAAACTAAGTATGCATCATATGGAAGTGTTGAAAGACACAAGGCTCGGTTAGTTGCCAAAGGATTTTCCTAAGTTGAAGGAATTGACTATAATGAAACCTTTTCCCCTGTAGAAAAAATGAATTCCATCCACCTTGTTCTTTCCCTTATTGCCTCACATAAATGGAAGGTCCATTAGATGGATGTTAAATCTGCCTTCTTGCACTGAGATTTGCAAGAATAAATCTACATGGAACAACCTCTTGGCTATGTCCAAAATGACTCTAGCCTTGTTTGTCTCCTCAAGAAATCTCTTTATGGTCTCAAGAAATCTCCTCGAGCTTGGTATGCCAAAATGGATAGCTTTCTTATTGCCATTGGATTCTCTAGATGCCATTATGATCCTAATGTATATACCAAGAAAGTAGGAAGCCATCTCATTATCCTTGTCCTTTATGTTGATGACCTTATCCTTACTGGTAGTGACTCAAAACTTTTAAACCATGTGAAAACCAGCCTTAAGAAGAAATTTGAAATGACATACTTATGCTTTTTGCACTATTTCCTTGGCCTCCAAGTTTTGCAAACCAATGAAGGAATTTTTCTTTCCCAGTCTAAGTATGCCTGTGACCTTCTTCGTCGCTTTCACATGGATGATTGTAAACCAACCCCTTCTCCCTTCCAGTCTAGAGTCAATATTTATGCCACATGTACTTCTCCTGAAGATAATTCCACCCTGTACCATCAGTTAGTTGGTAGCCTCTTATACTTGACTCATACTCATCCCGATCTTCCCTTTGTTGTTGGTCTTGTTGCCCGATATATGCAAACACCCCATGAAAGCCATTGGAAAGGATACTTCACTATGTTCATGGTACAGTTCAGTTCGAGATACATTACAATTTAGGGGGGACTCCTTTATTGGTTGGTTTCACTGATTCAGATTGGGTCGACAACCCTCATGATCGAAAGTCTACTGCAGGTTATGTTTTCAGCCTTGGTTCAGGACCTGTCACTTGGGCCTGTAAGAAACAACAGACTATTGCACTTTCTTCAGCAAAAGAAGAGTACCGAGCAGCACTAAATGCAAGTCAAAAAGCCATGTGGCTTCGACAGATCCTTTCAGAGTTTGGATTCCAGCACCATCATTCGACCAACCTTTGGTGTGACAATCAAAGTGCCATCAAGCTCGCCAAAGAGCCAGTTCAACATCAGCGTAGCAAACACATCGAGCTACACATGCACTTCATCAGAAAGATCATTCATGATCAAGTTATTGAAGTTCTCTTTTTCCCTACAGAAGATCAAGTTCCAAACATTTTCACAAAGTCTCTTACAGAAGTGAAGTTTTCCAAACTTCGATCTATGTTAGAAATTCAGGAAGTTGTCATTAAGGGGGTATAGTCTCTAATGCCTCCTTCCTTCTCCTATTGTGTCACTATTGTAAATCCTTCAATCCTATCCCAAGTTGTTCTTAAGGGGGGATGTTAGGATATTTAGACACTTAGGAGTTAGTAATATCTACTTGGCCTATTGTGTCATTAGGTAAAAGTGTGTTTTCTAGTGTGTTTCTTTAGTATGCATTAGTATGCATTTGTAGTTAGGAAATCTGATGGTCACGATATGTTCCCGACATAGAGTGATATGACGGTTCATACTCTCCTCCATCTCAAGAGCCATTGATATGTGGCTTAACACCCGATTGGTCCATGATCTCTATTTAAAGAGCATGGAGAGTCATTTGCCGATGATCGATTGTGAGAAACTCTCTTGTAAAATATCTTTGTAATCTTTTTCTTTGCATTAATAAACTGCTCCAAGTGGTCGCGTTGGCTGGGGTCGTGGATGTTTCCCCATAGGGGTTTTACCATGTGAAAACATCGGTGTGTTCATCTTTGATCTGATTATGTGAGTGGTTATTGAAGATGTTCGTCCTCTATTGGAATACCTGTGTTGTTGAACACATAAGAGATGACGAAGTCCTTGTAGACTCAAAAGAAATTGAGAGTAAGCCTGGTCTCAGAAAGGATTAGATGAAGAGACAACTTCAAGGACTATGAGACAGATGTCATGATAAGACTAGATCATAGCTTCAGAAACTTCTAGGAGATATGAAATCTCCTGGGAAGATTCCCTTGTTTCAATGACAGAGAAGGAAACTAGTCAGAAAGACTAGTATATGGATTTTTCCATGAGACTAGAAGAGAAGTCAGTATTAACTTCCAAGATTGATCTAACAGATCAAGAATGTTGTAGATGTACAAAGCCTGATGTGTATCCATAGGATTCTCCCAGCAAGAGGGAGAATACTATGACGAGACACTTACTCCAGTAATTGAAGAAATAGCTCCAGTATTTATGAAGACAACCAAAACAACCATGATTCATATATAGTATGATATGCAGGGGGAGAAATCCCCATATTTAAAATTGAGTGGCAGTTGGTGCAGTACATTAGTTGGGTCATGGAGACATGACTACGATAAAATATGTAGTTACCTCCAGGAAGGAAGAAGAGTTACCTTTAGTATCATTTATTGAGCCACTCTCAGTTTCATATGAAGTTGTTTCCGTGATAAGAATAAGAGGAGTTACTCACAGATTTCAGCATCCACAGTGAGGATGAAGCAATCATTCTCAGCCTCATAGTAGCTGCAAGTGTAGAGTCCCAGTTCCAAAAGGAACAGTTGCAGAAAGAGGAGAGGACATACTCTCAGGCAGTGAGACAAATAGTGCTTTGCATAAAGCACATAGAGATAGCACATGATTGTGTAGATTGAGTTGCAGCTGAGAAAGTGTACCAAATTGGTACAATGTAATGTGAAAAATTGGTTTGAAGTTGAATATAGAAAGACTCATGTCTACAGGTTGAAGCAAGCTCCTAAATCTTGATATGGCCGAATTGACCGTTTCCTGAAGAGCTTGGGCCTTACCCATAGTAAAGTTGATTCTAACCTTTATCTCAAGGTTATGAATGATGAGCCAATGATGTTACTACTATATGTAGATGATGTATTCTTGAAAAGATCAATAAAATATCATCACAACTTGCAGACGAAGCTCGCTACAGAGTTTGATGAAAGACCTAATGATTTATCTCTTAGGTATTGAAGTTTGGAAAATCCCAGAGAAGATCTTCCATAACCAAGGGAATTATGCAGTTGAAATACTGAAGAGATTTGATATGTTGGAGTGAAAATCCATGAATACACCCATGGAAACAATTTTGAAGCTCTTGGTTGTCACTTCGTCAGAATTGATTAGTGATACGCTGTATAGACAAATCATTGGATCATTGATGTATCTGATGAACAGCAGGGCAGATATATGTTTTTTCTATGAACAACTTGAGTCAATATATGGTAGAACCCAGACATGTTCACCTTGATGATGCAAAACATGTGATGATATACCTTAAGGGTACCTTGGATTTGGTCTCTGTTATACTAGAGATCATGACTTCATACTGAGTGGTTACACTGATTCATATTGAGATAGAATCATTTCTGATAGAAAGAGAACTTCAGGATGTTATTTCAGTCTAAGGTCAGCCATGAATTTGTGGCAGAGTAGGAAGCAATCAAGTACTTCTCTCATCATGGCAGAAGCAGAATACATTGTTGGATGTTCCACCAATTGTGAAGCCATATGGCTTCAGATGTTGTTGACAGGTCTATTTGATCTGGAGATGGAAGCTACCGCGATTCTATGTGATAACCAAGTTGTATAAAGATGATGGAGAACTATGTGTTCCATGATGAGTCAAATCACATATATATCTGGTATCACTTCACTCATGATATGATGCAGAGAGGAGCTATAAAACTCCAATGTGTTGGCACAGATGAACATATTGTAGATGTGTTGACCAAGCCCCTATCTCGTGTAAAGTTTGAGCAGTTTCGAGAAAAGCTTGGTATAGTCCGAAAGGACCTCCCTCGAAGGGGAGAATGGTGCGAATGATACTATGGTATCCTAATCATTAGTGGTAGCTCTGTTAGGATTTTATATCCAAGGGAATATTATGATTCCTGGGAAGATCCTTTGGGTCTATCAGAGTACCACGTGGTAGCTCCTTTAGGATTTCATATCCTAGGGAATATTTTTTATTCCTGGGTAGATCCTTTGGATTTGTCAGAGTACCAAAAAATGTTGTGATGCCAACCTAGTGCTGAAGATTTTCAGCTTCGTGTTGATGTTGTTGTGATGCCAACCTCATGTTGTGATGCCAACCTAGTGCTGAATATTTCCAGATTTGTATTGATGTTGTTGTCATGCCATCCTCGTGTTGTGATTCCAACCTAGTCCTGAATATTTCGAGCTTAGTGTTGATGTTGTTGTGATGCCAACCTCGTGCTATGATGCCAACCTAGTGCTAAAGATTTCCAGCTTCGTGTTGATGTTGTTGAGATGCCAGCTTTGTGCTGAAGATTTCCAGCCTTGTGCTAATGTTGTTGAGATGCCATCTTCGGGCTGAAGATTTCCATCCTAGTGTTGATGTTGATGATGCTCCAACCTTCGTGTTGTGATACTTTTGTTGTTGATGATGCTCTAGCCTTTGTGTTGTGATATTGTTGTTGTTGATGTTGTATCAGCCTTGTGTTGTTATTGATGATGATTTATTAGTGTTATACGAATCCATGTTGATGCAGATGATGATGCCATTCCAGATCCTTTCTGTGAATGATGATATTGATGATGAGAAAAACTTTTGATGATTTATAGATATGCCAGTCAGTGTTGCATATGTTGTTGATGTTGTTGCCCTCTCTCTCTCTCTCTTGATGATGTTGTAGAATATCCTGGTTGTTAAGGGGGAGTGTTGAAATAATGTAACTGCAAAGAGTATTCTATTTATTATTCATTAGATCAATCCCCTTTTGTGGATTGATCATGTCGAACATTGTAATTGACAAAATCCCCTTTTGTGGATTGATCAAACCCTAATTGTATTATGCAAATTAAGAAGTCGACCCCCATGCAATTTAAAGTGGTTTTAACCACTCAAGAAGACAAGTTGGCCCTGCCTGTGAATAGACACCTTTTCAACAACTACCAGTTTGTATAAATAAATGAATCCAATGCCTCATTTGTTCACTCACTCAGCTCACTCATCTAGTGCGTAAGTATTGAAGGAAGCTGCAGTTACCATCTGTTGGAAGAAGGAATATAGAGAGGCCCATTGCTTAGTAAAGGATATTCTCTAGTGTTTGGTTTATTGTCTTGGCATTGTAAGGAACATTCACTAGTAAGGAACGTTTTTCTGGCATACCTTTACAACTTGTCCTTCCATATTTCCCTTTTTCTAAGTGGGGTTTATACTTTATTAGCCCAATCAATTCTCCATCATCTGTAGGGCATATCTTCATTTTGACAACCACTGATTACTTTACCAAGTGGACTGAGGTTGTCCCTCTTAGACACGCACAAGATGAACAAGTAATTTCTTTCTTAGATTCCATTGTCTTTTCTAGATTTGTCCATCCGTTAGAAATCATTTTAGACAATGGGCCAGCCTTTATTTATGCAAAACTGACCCAATTCCTTGTTAAATCAGGTTTCAAGGATTTCACTTCATCTTCTTATTACCCTAAGGGAAATGGACAAGATAAATCCACTAATAAGAATCTGGTGAGGATTATAAAGAGAATTATAGAAGAAAATCCTCACCAGTGGAACACGCTTCTAACTTATGCTCTTTGGACAGACCGTACAACCACTAAATAAAGTACAAGATTTACTCCCTTTCGACTCATATACAGCCAAGAGACTATTATGCCTATTGAATTAGAGATGTATTCCTTACATTTGATGTTACAGACCGAAGAATTGAATTCTTCTAATGTTTCTCAAAGGATAACAACTTTGTTAGCTCTCGAAGAACAAAGGAATTTTGCCTTGGAAAATATGAAAATGAGGTAGCAAACAGTGAAGAAGTATTTTAATAAATGAGCAAAGGCTGTTGAATTTAAAATAAATGAAAAAGTCTTATTATGGGACTCAGCCCATGCTAAGAGAGGAAGTCATTCTAAGTTCCAAAAGTTATGGCTAGGTCCTTTCAAAATCGCTTCTATCCTTGGCACAAATTCATATCTTCTTAAGAACATGGATGAGCAGTGGTTTTCTCATAGTACCAATGGTTCCCACTTGAAACATTATGTATAACCAACTTGATCGTTGACTCTATATTGTGTAAATATGATTGTTGTACATATTTTTGTCTTTCGTTTTGTTGTCATTTTGGTTTATTGGGTTTTGGTTTATGTTGTTTTTTTTATATGGTCATAAGAAGTAAGGTCTAGTTCAATTTTTCCATAATTATGTCATTTATGTAAGTATTCATGTTGACCAATAACAATAAGGTGATACACAATTGTTATGGTATCCTCCTTTCGAAACACTGGTGGAATAACTTTCTTCTTTCAATATTGTTGTAGCATAATTGGCTTTGATTTCTTCCCATCTTCTGTTATCCCTTTCTTCCCTCCATTCTAAGATTCACAAGCATATCATAAGTATCCTCCTCGAAAGTTATGAGTATTTTTTGTTACGAGTCTTATTGATTGTTATCCATACAGAACCAATTCTCCTCATACATCTCACTTTCCACAAAGTCCCATTCCATCAATTCCCTTAAGTCGTTATTTTCCCCCTGTTGCATAACTATTTTCTAAACAATTTTGATCACATACTTCTACTGATCTGTGAAACCAAGCATTACGAGTTCTAAATATATTGAAAGCATATTTCCTGTGGAGTCACCAGTTTGTTGACGCCCAAAAGCGCAAAATGAAATCCCTTCCTGCAAATGAGTTGAAATGCATTATTATTATTATTATTATTATTATTATTATTATTATTATTATATATAAATAATAACAATAAATAGTTGGGACCCATTTAGAACAATAATAAGGAAAATAAGTGGCTCCTCTTGTTAAAATTTTCAAGTTACGCTCATGGTTACATTATAGGAAGAAATTCATAGTCTGAAATTATAAGTGGGAGAACCCCAACCTAGTTTTGTTTGAAATCAAAGGATGTTAAGTATGTCACGACTTGCTTTGAATGAAGACATGTTTATTGTTTGATTTACACTCTATAAACCTAAACTTTGATATGTTTCAACCTTGAGTTCAAGTTGCATGCAAGCAAATGGGACTTTGGTGGCATACATGAATGTTGGTTGGCATATGGTATAATGACTCTACATCATCAATGTACATGGGATATATGTTTATGTGGTGCAAAATATATGGGATATGTTGTGAATTGTAATATGTTAGTTTATGGTCCATATTGGGAGCACGACCTTTGGTGTTTGGAATTTAATGTGACAATGGTTGATGTTGTATGAAAGTGTTGAAGTATAAGTGTGCCCCAACATGTAGTGGTTGATGGAATTCAATGCCAAGGTTGGGAAATGACATGCATTTACTACACGTCGTTCTTACCCTACCTCCAGTTTACCACCTTACCATTCCCACTCATTTTTAGAAGATTTGGTTAGAAAATTCTCCATCGTGCTCGACCCTCAGTGAAGGAGTAACGATGCTCTGTGGTTTCCTAGCATTGTTCTTACATGTATGTGGATTTTTCCTCTTCATTCGTGAATACCTCAGCTCTTTTCAAAATAAACTCATCTTGTTGGCTCTTAGAGTTCGCTTGGAGGTCGTGTTTGTTAATCCAATTTTTTTTTTTAAATGTGAAGAAGTTGTGAGCTCTCTGTGTCGAATATATTGCATTTTGATTTGGGTTTTGTTTCCTTCCTGGTATTTATGGAGTTTTGAACCATGAAATATTTTTGGGCACTTGTTTTGGTAATGTATTATTATTGGGGCTTGAAGTAGAAAATGACATTACTTGATGTTATTATTAACAACAATTTGAG